>JAXQQM020059731.1:0-45246 GCA_034641835.2 Pinus albicaulis | reverse complement strand
TTCAAGTTTCTCTGTCTTCTTTTCTTCATGCATAATAGCCCTCCATGATTTTTCTTCCTCTTCTTCTTCACCACTATTATCCTCCCCAAGGATGACCCTTCCTCTGGGGTACAAATGCAGTCTTCCATTAGCTCGGATTTAGTTTTTTTGAGCATCCTCAACCGCCTTTTCTGGTTCCTTGCATGTAGTTTCCTTATTAGCCACTGAATCCTCTTTCCCACATACACTCCACTCTTAAACTTTTGCATCATTGTTGCATGTAGCTGCTTTGTTTAGCTTTGTAAATGTTCCTTTACATTGTTGAATTCCTCTTTCAGTTTAGCAATTTCCAACTCCCTTTCTTCATTGATCATTCCACGCCTTTTTATACAACTTCTTTGGCACTCTTTCGTCTTTGGTTGTGACCTTCTCCTAAACCCATCTCATGACTATTTGTAGTCATATTCATCTTTATATCTTCTTATTATTTTTGTGAACCCTTCCTCATCCACCTGTGAGTTGCAACTAAGCCTCTTCTATGTATTATAGCAAGTCCTGTGGACGCTACCAACACCTCACCAAACTTCCTCTGAGCTTAGCCTTTTGGCGTTCCATGTTCCTGCTCTGAACTCTTCTCGACAGTTCTCCCCATAATCACTGTGGAACTTCCCCTCTCTTGGCAATTGCCACCCAACTGTTGATTTTGGAACTTGTACTCCTTGGTCCTCTGCAATATAACCTTTCCATTCTCTTTCTGGAGTGGACCTACTTCTCATATTTCAAAATTTGTATGGTTGTTGTAATATTTTGCTCACTTCTCCTTCCATTGTTCTCTTTTTCTCTGTAGCACTAAATTTTGTTGTTGGGTTCCTGTCAAAGTTCTTCTGAATTTTTAGAACTTACTGGTTCTCTCTCCTCTTATTTAGCTTTTCTATTTATCTATATCATCCTGCTAACACATTTATGGTTGTTGCTTCTTTCTTTCTCTGCTACTGTTTTTCCTTGTCAATATCAGCTACAACTTGTAATACAAATGTTTCATGGATTTTTACATTATTGCCATTAATACAATTTTCGATATTTCACAACAACATTTGCATGCATTTATTTCATATTCTTTAACTTCTGTGGCTTTTTACACAGTTTCCATTCATACAATTTCCCATATTTCAATTCATATGAGCTTAAAATTGGAATTGAATATTTATTTTACATTCTTTTAAATTATAGGATTTTTTATTATAATTAATATAATCTTTAGATGTTTTTTTGTGAAAGTTTACTTGATATGTTATTTTGAAAATATAAAACAAATATGAGTACAAGTTTTTATGTTCAATGCTCCTAATTGTCTTATTCATTATAATATGCTAAAAGAGATCGGTAAACTCACTTAAATATTATAGTTATAATTTTTAAAAACTCTAACTTTGAAAACTCTAAAAATAAAATAAAAATTGAAACGTTTAAAAATATCTTATGTATAGCCATTTTTTTCATTAAATTTAACAAACAATAATAAGTTTCATGCATATTTTTATTATGATATAATAATTATTTAATTTACTCTATTTTAAATAAATAAATATGTTTTGAAATTGTCATGACCCTAACTTTCCTACCTTAATCAAACATATTTTTTTTTTTCATCATAAATAACACTTAATAATACACATAACCATTATGCCAATGTCAAGGGCTCTAATGTTGCTCGGTTAGATTCCTTCCAATATTACATTATCCAGCCACTCCATAGCCCTTAACTATTATCATTATAATTCCAATGAAAGAGTTTTTTTTGGGAAAACATAACATCCCTCTTTCAACTATTATTAACCTAATTTTGATGATACAATCATAACCTCTAATGTTTGAATCTTTTTTCAACTATTATTAACCTAATTTTGATGATACAATCATAACCTCTAATGTTTGAATCTTTATTTCACTATGTCGCTGATTTAACCTAGGATATAACGACATGGGTTTTGTATAACTCGCATGGTTTACACAACACTTCAGTGTTATCTTGGTATTAGCCATCGGTTAAACTGGTTGTACTGGTTAATTAATATATACACCTACAGTCGTGGTAAGCCACTTGGTGACTCCTCATCTTCATGACTTAGTATCACTTATTTTCTCTAACATTATCATTGTCCGTGATAGCGGGCATATATTTGACCACTAAGATTTAAGAATTGTTGATTTAAGAAATATCCCATTTTCCTTAAGTGATTTTGATTTCTTCTTACTCCTTAATTCAAGATCATAATGTGTTATGACACCAATATTACTGTAATTATAGGCATACTTGAAAAAGAGCACTCAAAATAACTCTATTTGCTATAATTTCATATGTGAATTAGAATATAATTAAGTGCATATATATAAAAATACAATACATGTAAAATATATGATTTTTCACTTCATATATTTATATAAATTGTTTAAGAATCATATTTCTCTTAAATTTGAATGGAAAAAATATCAAAAAAAAAAAATCTAACAGTTTCAAACTTCACATACATAAATATACACCAAAAATGGGATAACTATCTTTTTGAAATTAATCTTTTGTTTTTTACCATTATATTTTCTTTTCTCCTCTTATTTATATTAAATGAAATACTTAATATAATATATTTTCATTATTATAAAATAGGTTTTTGCAACTCTAAAACACTAAACACATTAACTTTCACGTCATTTTGTGATTATTACCAAATAAAAAAAATAAGAAAGATTAAGAGTTACACAACTTTATAACACATAATCATAATCATTCCTTTAGACATATATTAATAAACAGATTTTAATTATATTAACACAACTTCATAACACAAAATAATTATTTTTTACATATATTAATAAATGTGGGCCATTCACAATACTCAAGGGGATAACCACGTTGTTGAAGATTCACTGCAACATTTCTATTTCCATTTTCATTCTCATTATTATGTCGACAATCTCATCAGTGAATGTTGAGACATGAACGCTAATGCCTCGTTTATTGATGGATTTTTAGTTCCACACAATGAAGTAAGAAATGTGGTGGGAGTTGGACCTCTTTAATGGAATCGAAAACTTTCAAATTATGCACACAATTATGCAAGATAGAGAAGGGGCGAGTGCCCTCTACAACATTTAGAGAGAACATATTCTGCAGAAGCGGCCAGTGTTTGACCCCTTTGCAGGTAGTGGATGCGTGGATAGATGAGAAGAAATGGTTTGACTATGCCAATAATATTTTTATTGGACTTTATTGCACTCACTACACTCAGTTTGTATGGAGAACCACCGCTAAAGTTGGTTGCAACAATATAATATGCAACTCGGGCGATGCTTTCATCCACTAGGGAACTATGTAGTAGCTTGGCCTTACTGAAATTTATACATGAAGAAATCTCCTAGGAAAAATAACCATTCATTTCTACTTAAAAGATCACTCTTCCTTAATTCATTCGTGTTTGTTCATGTTCCCGTGCAACCTAGGAAAATCTGAAGAATTCTCCAATACTTCTGTGTCGACCAGTTTTAATGTAGCCATCAAGCAACTCTAAATACAAGAGATCAACCATTCAATTTTAATTTGCTCCGTCAATTTGGTTGTGAATCAGAGTGAGATCTAATCTTTCAATTTTAATCTGCTCCATTGATTTGGATGTCGATCCGAGTGGGATGCAATACATTGTGGTCGTAGATTGTGATTTCAATCCAGTGAATAGGGTATGCTATGAAATGTGGGATCTATTATGGATGTATGGCCCGATGAAGCATGATAGAGCCATGGCATATATGTAATCTGTGTAGCGTACTTTTTACTAGCGGATAGGGACATGAAAGAGTGAACTCTGACTGATTGCGGGTCCTTCCAGGGGTCTCATCTCTGTTGCACATCTGGATGGTGTTGGCATGGGCATGTATGGTAGGAGGGCCACCATAGGGGCATTAACTGCCCAATGTCACTGGTTATTTTTTTCCATTTGATCATGCTTTTGACGCACCCCACTTACTTGAAACCTTGACAATGGACCCTTGGATAAACCCTGTAGGGGCTAGAACGAGTTCCTTTAGTTAAACATAACTTCTATAAATTTCTAGTTCTCTATCGACTAGTGTTCAAAATCCAACGATAAAATAAACAGGGGCCAACAAAACCATAAGTGTGGGAAACTTTATTACACTCGGGTTATCATTTAAGGATTTTTATTGTTTGTTCTTGTACTTATTTAAATATAATTGCTGTCAATTTCCAGTTCTCTGTTGACTATTGTTCAAAATCCAGCGACAAAGGAAACAGGGGCCAACAAAACCATAAGCGTGGGAAACTTTATTACACTCATGTTATCCTTTAAGGCTTTTTATTGCTCGTTATTTCACCTTTTAATACACTTGTTGGAGGATCGAAGTGGGTAGGCACTACTTATCTTGTTCTCCATAGAGAAATAGAAATAAGCATGCCTACTGAAGAAAGGGAGGGGCTCATAGGGATGATGGATTCTAATGAATGACAATGAATGATGTGTGGTCCTTGATGGAATTGGCAAGGCCCTTATAGTGTCTTTCGTACATAACGTCTCTTCTTATTCATGGCTCTCTATTCAGTGCAATGCATGGTTCTTTGGAATTTACATAGAATTTCCAGTGAGAGGGAAGGGATTATAATCTTGCTGCTTGTCATTTGCCTTCCTACGTTAGCTAGATGGAATGGCTGGCCTAAAAGAAGGCAAGGATGCATAAAAGGATGGGACTGTGAACTTACTATTTCCTTGAACATTCCAATCGAATTGAAACCCAATATTGACTGACGATAATTGAACAAGCTCTTGAACCCCATAAGTTGGGAATGAGATTCGGATAACAAAAAGGCAAAAAAAAATACTAATTACAAATGCATACCAACCATCTTCCCTTCTCATGGGTTTGGTATGCTAATAAATAGGAGCATAAATAAATGTCACAGAAAGCTAATGTAAGGTTCAATAATTTGTATTTGTCGTATACTAATGAGGTTTTACTGCAAGATACCTTTGGTGAGGTTTTGGGTATTATCAGGGGTTAAATTTGACGAGTTCCTTTATCCATCATAGAATTTTTTATGACAGTTTTATTTTTAAATTTTCTTTCATATCCTTTTTAATATATATTTTTATTAGTAATATTTTCTTATCAAATTAAAATATATATATATATATATATATATATATATATTAAAGATAATAAGGTAAATCTCACCATTTTACTTCGGGTGGCAACTTATAACTAAATCTTTAAAAAAAGTTAAATTAAAAACAAAGGATAATTTTTTTTTTTTAAATTAAACATAAAATAAAAATATAAACAATTCAAAAAAATTAAAAAGAATTTCTCTTATTACCTTTGTCATCAAAGTTGTCTAACCAAAACAATATTTAATAATAAAAGTTTTATTTCCTTGAAATTCAGGTTTAAAAGTAATGTTTTAGAAATTTAGAAAATTAAATAGATTTGATGATAAGGAAAGAGAAAGCACATATCTGAATAATGTGACATTTCCAAAGCTTTTATGTGAGTTGTTTTTATACTAAATCATTATCACTATTTCTATATTCACTTAACATCAACTTTAAAATAATTTTTATATTTTTAACTACAAATTTTTAAAATTACTAAACAAGTTTGTTTCATAAATATTATTATGAAATTATAACAACACAAGCAAAAAGACATTGAAAATAATTAATGTGCATATACCTTAAGAATATTACTCCATAAAAGTGATGTTCACTGTGCCTTTGAACTACTTTATATGCTAGCACAGAAGATAAAAGCTAAAATAAATAAACCAACCAATTACCATAATAAATAATTTCCCTAATAAGCAAGATGACCATCAAATTTAACCCCGATGACCCTGGATGCCATCTGATCATTTGAACCTAGATTGGGTTACTATCACTAGGAAAGCTCATTAATTTATATTTACTCACTTAAATTATTATTTTATATATATATATATATAAATCAAAATTTTTGAATTAATATTGTGATGACATAATTATTGATGTGAGAGATTTACAAAAATAAAAACATGAAAAGTACTTTTTATTTAATAGTTTCAACGTTGAAAAAATATTTGTAAATGTTATAATAATAATAATAACTAAATTTAATTTGTTTTTGGATAAAAATATAATGAGTTTAAGTTCTTTCTATTCGATGTTTTTAATATTGGAGAACTTCGGATTAAAATTCTATATATTTAACTAGAAACGATTTAAATTTAAATTTTATTTTAATTCTTTTTTGATCGAATAAATTTAGATATACATGTTGGAATTTTTCAATGAGAAGCATTTGATATATATTCCTTGGCTTATCTAATAAATTCACATTTGTTTACTATAAATTTCAACAATTATCATAAGAAGCAATTTAAATTTAAATTTTCATATAATTCCTATCTATACTCACAAAATTAGAATTTATGTGCTGTAAATTTCAAGAAAAACAGTTTCAATTTGTCTTTTTAGAGAGGAAAAAATCACTGATTTTGTTAATATTAAACAAAAAAGTAATACATTTTGTCAAGGATAGTTTTTCAAAAATACACAAATGTCAATGAGACATTATGCAACTACTGGTAGAATGTTGTCTATATGATTTCAAGAAACACTTCCAAGTTTTCCAAGTAGCATCAAAGGAACATCCCAAATAAATATCCCATATAAATATAGCAATGAAAATCCTTGAAACAGATAAATTTAACATAGACGCATCAAGAAAAAAATGAGCAAAAAGGAGAGAATAAATGAGAGCCAAAAATAGAACCCATATAAGACAAGCTTATGGAAGTTGGATGGAATTAGACACCAACAACTGTCCATTCCTAAAATGTTGATCTGAATGTGTCCAAATTGCTCATGTAATCATGTCTTTGAAAGAGAATCTTCCCTAGTGTTTCCCTCCCTGAAGATGTGTTGGATTGGAGGAGCCTGAAGTTGTTGAAGCGAGTAATTAACACGGTTAGTCCAACTAAAGAGGGAAGGAGGCTGAAAGTTTATGAGACCATTCACACCATCTATGACTGTTTTAGCATCACCGTATATGTGTATAGTCCAAAGCAGCAAGTTGTAGGCCACCCATAGCAATATCCAGAAGGCAAGGATTTCCTCTTTTGTATTCGTTTCGGGACCACCATTCCAGAATATGCAGAATCACTCCTTATGGTCAAGCTTGACCCAAGCCCCACACCCATAGATGCCATGTTGTTTAGCTCCATAAAAATTGCCCGCTGGTAAGATCACCAAATGAGGACGGAGGTGATGGGAAAGATCCTTTAGAGGAGGAGAGGAGTTACAAATTGAGTATCTATCCATAAAAAGATTGAAAGATGGATCCGAAGTTGGACAATATTTGAACCCTTAAAAATGTATCGATTCCTAGCCAGCCAAATTTCCCTTAAGAAAAAGAGGGGAGAGATCTATTTTTATTATTCGTCTACTCCCATGATTAAATGCATTATTCAATACTAAGGGACTGTCAGTTTGGAACCTGTAGGAGATCAAAAAACAAATGCCAAATATTTAGAACAAAAAATAAATAAAAAGAGATGAGCAACAGATTTAGAATCTTATTTGCTAAAGGGGTAGCGATCGGGCCCCTAAAATCCTTGCTTAATCATATTCTCCCAACTGAGGATATTATTCCTCATAGCTATCCAAACAAATAAGATGATCTTGATTGGGATTGATCTCTTCTAGAAATTCCTGAAGCACAATTGTTCCAAGCCTTGTGTTTTATTAAATATGATGCCACCATATATATCAGTGACCACGATAGAACCTCTATTCATATTTCCATGCCAAAAAATCCTGTACCCCGAGGGGTGTAAATAGAAGATGCCCAGTTTCAAATTTTTTCAAAAAAAAATTCCATTCTTCTGCAACCTAGCCCAACAGTTCCAGTTGAGCTAAAGACTTCCAAATTTGGCAACCTTGTTGCTAGTGGGAGATGACCCGGCTTAAGAAAAAAATGGCTTTCTGTACGAGAGAGCATGCATGAGGTGGATCTCCAAGAGAATTGGCGCGAAAGAGAATTGGCCAGAGTCCCAAACCTATGACTTCCCGCCAGAGGGCCTTTGTGAAGGAGTGAATATCAAGTAGTCTCCAACCACCAAATTGTTTGGGGATTGCGATCGAATCCAACTTACAGAGATGGAATTTTTTAGTGCCACGAGATTTCAACCAAAGAAAGCTTGAAATAATGGCCTTGATCAAGGAAATAATGTGAGTAGGCAAGAAAAATAGGCGTGCCTAATAGACAGCTTGTTGTTGAAGGATAACATGGATGAGGATGAAATGACCCCCCAAAGATAACCACTTATGTGTCCAATTGTTCAACCTTTTCTTAAACTTTTCCAGGATCCAAAAATAGACTTTGGTGTGTTAGCTACAAGGTTTAATTCTATAGCTGAAATACATGAGACCCTCCGAGAGACGGGCAAGTTTCACTTGAAAGAGTCCTGTGATTATTACCAAATCCTCGATGTATCCTTTGGCATATAATAAGAGAGATTTTGTGCTCTTAATTTCCAATCCTTATGCTACTTTGTATCAGAGAAATATGTAATGCATAACAGACCACTGAGCTCTCGAAATAATTCTGAAATCCAAGGTATCATCCACAAAGAAAGAGTATGCGACCGAGATGAGTTGAGAAATCTATATTCCTTCAAATATTCCCTGCTTGTGTGCCTCTTTGATATGAGTATTGAGCCCATCCATAATCAGTATGAAAATAAGAGGTGAAAGAGAGAAACCTTGGTGGAGACCCCGTCCAGCATGAAATAAGTCAATGGGTAGCGCATTTATAATAATTGCAAACCAAAATAGTGCTATACAAGCCATGATCCATTGAAAATTTTGATATGGTAGTCTGATCTTGTGGAGCACCAGGCGGATGTAAGACCAATCCATGTTGTCATATGATTTCTATAGGTCAATCTTCATGATGAAAACTTCCATATTTCTAGTGTGAATGGGATGCATGCATTCCTAGGCCATGACAATGGCATCATGAATGAGGTGATCACATAGGAATCCATACTATTCATGGGAAATGTGAACTGAGAGGGGACTAGAAATTATTTGAGAAATAACCTTCAAAATCAGTTTATATATCACGTTGCAAAGTGAGATTGGTCTCAATTCCTGGGAATTTTTTTGGAGAGAGGACTCTGGTATAAGAGCTATGAAGGTGGTGCTAAGTTTTCCCAGAATTCACCCCAGAATCTGAGACTCTTCAACAACACTGAGGATGTTTTCTACCATGAGATAAAAAAAAATGTAGATACATCTCCACCAACCAGCCATCAGGGCCAGGAATTTTATCATGAGCAAATGATTTGAGAACCAAGTCTATCTCTTCCTTGGTGACAGGCTTTCCCATAGCCTCATTAGAAACAACATTGAACATGTTGGGACACAAATCAAGAGCCCATATTTGATTAGAAAATGTAACCCCATCCCTGCGAATGTATAATTCTAAAAAAAAAAATTGAGGGCCTCCTTATGGATAATTGAAGTAGACTATACTAGTTTTCCATCCATTGACTCAATTTGCAAAATTTCATTTTGATTTTTCCTATTATTATCATAGTGATGGAAAAATTTAGTATGGTGATCACCTTCGCAAAGCCAGACCGCCCTACTCTTTAATTTCCAAGTGATTTCCTATACTCCAATGACAATAGTACCGAGAAGGAATGTGACTCGGATTGCTACTTTCCATTAATTTGTAAATTTCATCCATTTTCCTTGCAATAGATTGTAACTCTGCAATCATTTATTTTTTCTTAAGTCGTTCGCTTGTTCTAGTCCTGATCTTTAGAGCCCAAAACTTTTGAGTGAAATAGTGGGATGTCGATATACCTTGCAAATTCTCATCCAATTTCCAGAAATTACTGACAATGGTCTGGTAATCAAGATCTTCTAGCCACACTCTATTGAATTTTAAGGGAATGCCCTTTCGAATTGGCTCCAAATTCCATTTGAGACAAATAGGGTGGTGGTCAGATAAACTTGACTTAATTACAAATGACCTCAAATTACCAAGCAGTTCAAGAACACTTTCATGGACCAAAAATTGATAAAGTATTTTGCCAACAAAAGCAACACTAGTCATGTGATTGGTCCAGGTTGGAGTAAGAGGTGTGGGACATATGTCAATAAGATGGTGATTAGAAAAAACCTGAGTTAATCATTCAGCAAGGGGGTCTAGACGGCTATGGGAGCCCCAACATTCGACAGAGGAAATAATCGTAAGCATCTAGGTTTTCATCACCCCTCGGGGTTTCCTTGCTCTCAGCCTTGTTAGTCATCAGTATTTTTTACTTGTTAGCGATGACTAGACCCATAGCTGAGTTTTCTAGAAGCTGATCTCCATATATCAATTTGTCATCTAGAAAACCCTCATAAAACCTTTTTTTCGCCCTCCTACTTTTCAGTCCGCCCATGTCAAGGTAAACCTCATTATCACTATCCTATCTAGCTTTATCCCTACTAGTTTTCCCACCAGCTCTAAAAGGACAATCCAAGTCTGTTTCAAAAGCCTCCCCTAAGTTAGGAAGTGGCGCTTTAAGGCATTTTACCCTTGGCAACCATCAAAAGGCCAAAAAACCTCCATCTGCTACAGACCAATCATGACAGACCTCCCACTCTGCAAATGAAATTGATCACAGCCCTAAGTCGCGCCACTTACACACCCCTAAGTCTCAGCACTGCATAGGCCACAGTCTCAAGCTGATTATTAGGTGTTTTACAGTGTTTTATGGATTTTACAAAGACAGGAAATATAACTTCATCTCAGGAGAAAATTCTTGAATACACATTTAGAAGAACAGCTGCTTCTCAATGTCAAACATGAGCCTGAGATACACATGCAAGGTAAGGAGTTACTTATCAAGACCTTGCAGCTTCCATTCAGCATGAAATCACAGTAGAAGAAAGACACCACTGTCAAACAGACTAGTAATTTGTCATGGCCAAGAACCTCCTTCATCTACAAGCAGAGGGTTGAGGCGCCTCCTTCATCTACAAGCAGAGGGCGATGGCCAATATTGACTTCAAATATTGCAAAACTTACTATAAGCACAGGTTTGCTTTTTACTAGACAGTAAAACAGTGACTCTAGGTTTCTGAGTGTAAGTGATGATCATAGCAGGGCTAAGATCTGAAATGTGCAAGACAAAAGAAAACAGAGTTTTTTGGTCTTATGTCCTAAGAAAGAGAATCATTTTAAGTTTCAGTGATCATCACGGCGCATCAAAAAAGGACTCCTTAATCAAAGCTATCATAACAAATATCTTTGCAGGGGTGTTAATATGAATAGCTTCAATTAGTCTTGAGCAGGAAAATACTTCAGTGAAAAGACCCATGTCTGTTCTTTTGTTTCTGTTGAAATGAGAAATACAGTTCATGGTTTCTGGATGAACATAAAGAAAAGGTAGGCAAGTAGTACACAGCCTTAGATGTAAGACATCTTGATATCATTCAAAGCACCAGTGCAGGTACAAGTGTTGCGATCTACACTCCATCACAAAGACAGTGTTTCCTTCAGATACAACAGGTTGGTGTTTTCAGATTTTTATTAGGAAGAAGATGGCTAATAAAAGCCTTGGTATCTATGAAATATGCCAGCAGTTATTCCACATATTTTATACTTGCCTCCTCAACACAAAGACAGAAACTGGTTATGATCTGAGTTTTAAAAACCCTAGGATAGCATGCCAAGCTAACCAGGCATGTCTTTCTTGAAAGCAGCTCCATTCATGAACAGGTGCCTTTTCAAAAATGCCACAATAGCTGACACAGACAATCTAGGTTTATGTCATCAAGATACATGACCATTGAAATAATTTTTCATAAATAGGCAAAAGAGATGTTTTGACCTACTATCAGTGTGTTGGAAAGTTTGAAACAAAAGCAGGTCTTCATTATTCAAGGGACAAAGATATCATAAGTAATATGTTATAAATAGAGAAGTGTATTGGGAAGCAGCGCCCTTCTAAATCAATAGACCATGACAAAATCTGAATAAATGCAGCAATTTTGGACACCTACAGTTGGAAAGGGTTGATGAAGCGCTTGGAGACAGAAGTTGTCAAAACAAGTTAAAGGATAAGCCTCATCATTTCAAAAGACAAAGCAGTGTCAAGTACTTTTCCTCATACCTTAAATGAATTTTCTGTGTTAAAGTGTCACCAAAAGGGTTAAAAAGTGGTAGAAGATGGTCTATAGGTTTTTGAGGTATCATCCAAAGATGGAGCTTCTGTGATGAAATATTACCAGAGGGACATACTAGCAGGAATCACCTATTCAAACCCATATGCATAACTGAACAGAGTTTTAACCTTTTCAAAATAGGTTTGTTCTTTATAAAAAGGTGGTACATGTTAACATTGTTTAAAGAGCGTGAAAGACCTGCTGCCAACGTCATTTCAAAAGGATAGACTCCTCTCAAAGCAATCAATATCATTCGGGTTTCAAACAAAACAACAAGTCCAAGTATTGTTTCAAAGGACATAACCTTCAAACCCTTACAAGACTAAACCAAAGAGTTTTATTTCATTTCGCTTTTCAAAGGATCAAAAGACCGTTGCAAAATTGTCGAGCATATCCCCAAGCACGAGCAAAGCATCTCTCTGAAGTTCACGAGATCAAACAAGGGAGGTTTCGAGCGATTTGAAGGAGGTTTTGGCCGTTTATAGCCGCGCGGCGCACCTGGAATAGCGCGCGGCGCGCTCAGAGGCAGAATTGCACAGGCGGATAACCACCGCGCGGCGCGCCTGTACATGCGCGCGACGTGCCTGTACGCAACGGTTGCACCGACCCGACAGTTACCCGATACCAAGGTTGCGCGGCGTTCTTCCTCCTGAAAGTGCCGCGCAGAGATTTCAAACTCCAACACGACTTCAAACTTGCCTCCAAAGTGACTTCGACTCACGAAAATTTTTTGCATCGTATTGTGAGGTATTTTGCACAAACTAACCCTCATTTTCACATTTGTTGGGTAAATGCTTGGAGGCCAAAGAGATCAGTTTTGAAATAGTTGAGAAGAATGTTATTGAGCTGCATATTAGGGTTAAGGTTTTGATCAAAAGGGGAGATTTCGACATTAAAATTCCATAAGTCTTTGTTACCACAGCATACAAAATTTTTGAACACTGCCACCATATCTGCAAACTGTGTTTTTGCTGAAGGTATCCTTTGTTTAGGGCTGTGGTGTAGAGCTGAATGCACAGATGAAATGCCTGCAGGAAAAAGAGTTTTAAACTGAAAACTGTGTTTTTCACCTCCCTATATCAAAGAACAAGGATGTTTTATCTTCAAGGCATCAAAGGGCGAATTTAACCCTATAAACCACAGAAAGGACAGTTTTTCACTGAGTATTCTAATTGACTGTTTTTTCTGTTCTTCAAAGCTCACTCTCAAGATTGATTTTCAGAAGTTATAGAGGCATTCTTCTAAGAAGGACTGGTATTCTATATTGAAAGGGATTCTTGACTTTTGAAAGAAATAAGCTTATACAGCCTCTGTTGAAACTTTTGGAGCATTTTTAACTCTGTCACCTTTGTTCCATAACTGTGAAATTGACTATATGACTACACTCAAGATTGACTGTATATGATGTGAAATGTGTTGACTAATTAACACAACAGACAGGGACAAGGTTTGTAATGATTGGAAAGTCCACCATTGATCGAAGGTACAAAACAGGTTTTGAGCTCCAAACATCACAGAGCAAGGCGATTTTGACACTCTAAACAACATTTTCACCTAACAGTTTGTCCCCTTTTCACTGTGTTGTCTTTTGTTAAGAGGTCTGCTGGCTGAGATACACAATTAAAGGTGGGAAGGCCACTTTTTAAAGAAGAAAAGGTTTTGTATTGTGAGGAAACTTGTTGAAGTCATTCAAAGACAAATTTTCACTATCAAAACAGTGAATTGACAGAGTTCACCTTAAAGAAGGCAGTTTAAGGACAGTGAGGCAGTTTGGTTCTTCAAGAGCTTATTTAGCCCAAAATGCCGCCCAGGCAGGACAGCAGAAGTGGTTTACATAAAAGATATGAGCCAATCTCTACAGAGGAGGTCAATGCTCATCCATCCATCCTCTTCAACTTTCATGAGGTAGGTTGTCTAGCTTTCTGCCAGAAAGTACAGGAGGTCAAAAGTTTCTCGCCCTTGACACACCTATGCGCCCTGAGGTTCCAAAGCAAGCATTTCCAGGTAGCAGACCTTGATTTCAATTTTTCCCCAAGGTCAGTGTCTAAAGCCACCAAAATTCCATATCATGGCGAGAAATGGTTCAAACAGACCCATCTAGACTTGGATGACTACAAGCCTTTCATCAAGCCCGAGCATAGAGATACTTGCACTGCTATTTTTCCTTTCTCTTATCTTCTTGACAGCTATGCTCCTCTAATGAAGGTCATAATGAAGTATTTTACTTGTGAAGGGAGATTTAATCGAGTTTATGCCTATCATGTCCGACTATTGATGCATTTCACTAGAACTAGGCAGCTAAATCTCCCTTACTTTTTATACAAAAGCATTGAGAAGATGGCATCCGCAGTCCAGAAGAAGACTCCATCTCTGCAAATAGCTTCCCTTTTCCATCATTCTCTGATCAAAATTATCATCCTACACCAGCTAGAGAAGAAAGAGGTTCCATGGGATGTTTTTATCAGCCACCCAGATTTCTCTACTGTTCCTCCTGTCCATATATCTCCCACCCAGCCTGTTCATCGCCCTGTACCTTTGTCCAGCAGGCCTACTCCTAGAAGGCTCAAGTTTCCTACAGAACAATCAGGACAACATGAAGAAGAAAGACATGAACAGGTAGAAGAGGAAGAGGATAAGCATGAAGAAACTGATGAAGACCAGCAACATGATTTTGATGGAATGGGACAACAGCTTGAGCCACACAGTGAGCATGAGGTGGAAACACACCAGCAGCTTGATGTTGGTAAACAGGGGCAGCAGTTTGAACAACAAGAAGAGATGGATGAAGAGCAGCAAATTGCAGATGAAGGGCAACAGCAGGAGCAAGAAGAAAAAGGTGCTGAACATTATCATCTCAGTAAAGGTAAACAGCAGGGACAAGAGGAAGAGCAGCAGCTTGATGTTGAAGGTCATGAACAACAGTTTAAGCAGGAATTTGAGCAGCTGCTTGAGCCACAAAATGAACAAGAAATCCAAGCACAACAGCAACATAAAGTTGATGATCAAGGGAAACAAGGATTTGAGGCAGATCAGCATCATAATATTGAGGGGCAGAAGCAACTTAAAGAAGACACACAACAGCCTCAAGGAGAGCAGCAGTTTCAAGAAGTTGACAAGGGTAAAGCAATTGTGTCTCCTTCTCCCAAAAGAACAAAGCCCAGCACAGCAAGAAAGAAAGGGCCTAAGGCTGCCACTCCAAAAGTGACAAGAGTTGTCCCTAGCAAAAGAAAATCGCCCAAGAGACCTCTCACTAGTATGCCAAGAAGGAAGAGTGCAAGATTGGCCTTCAAAGGGAAAGGCAAGATTGGAGAAAGTCAAAAACATGGAGGTGCATTGGCTGTCATTCCAATCCAAAGTGATGACAGCAATAATGAAGCCCACATTCTTGAAAACCTTCTAATCCATCGAGAGGGTCAAATTGAAGCATTGGAGAATGACCTTCATCGGGCAAAGACCTTCAATCACTTTTTGGAGATCCAAAATAAACAAATGAATGTCCATTTGGCTGTCCATGAGGCACGAGCAATCAAATACAAGAATGAGGCTGCTAAAGCACAAGTAAAGATAGAGGAGCTCATCGGTGAGTTTGATGAAGATGAAGAAGAAGACCATCCTAGGCGGAAGAGGCCTAGAACCATAGGGCTTAAAAGAGCCCTGGAAAAGCAAAGGGAAGAAGAACAGGCCCATCTTCAATCCTTTCCCCTCACTGCACTACTTGAGAAAGAAATTGAAGAAAATAAGGAGGCATGGCTAGAAAGAGCCAATAAACACTTGGAGATGAAGCTTGAAAAGGCAAACAGAGACCTGGAGCTGCAAAGGAAGATGACACAGCACTATCAAAAGTTGAATCAGTTTGCCCGGCGCAAGCTAAAGGCCACCCAAGCAAAACTGAAGGAAGCAAAGGGGAAGCGCCCGACACGGAAAGAGAAGAAAAGCACATCAGCACTTGATATTTTGGCCTCAACTTCGGAGCATGTTCCTAAGGACCCTTGAGGGTCATGCATACCAATTTTTGGCCCATTTTGACAACTTTTGGTTTTTTGGCATTTTTGGGTTTTTGGTCAAAAACTCATAAATTCGCCATTTCATTTTGAGGATTCGTCAAGGGAGGAGAATGGTACCATCGGATGCCATAATTTCATGAGCATGTCCTCAGCGATTTTCAGAGCGTTTGGAGATCATTTTCCCCTTCAAAACAGCGAAAAAGGCTCGCATTTTGCACACTCTGCCCGGTCTATCAGCAGACTGTAATTTTCTGGCTTTTTACACACAGGTGCAGATTTGGAGGACTTCTGGGTATCGGATTGAAGAAATTTCAGTTGCGCCGGAAAGTAGACACTCAGAGCTTTCCAACGAGCTATCATGAGCCTCATTTAGAGATCAGGAAGGCTGCCAAATGTTTCCAGCAAGTCAGGGGACCTTTTTCTGATATAAATTTGAAGTATTTTTGTAATTTTTGAACCTCAAAAATCTGCTTTTTCCAAATGTGCGTTTAGCTATTTTTGCACTTGGAAAATGATGCAAAGTCAATTAAATTCCCCTTTTTAGCAATTTTTAGATATTTTATGAGATATTTTTGTGCCTTGGGCTTTGCAAAGCCTCAAGGACAAGTTTAGATATTTTGATTAGGCCAATGAGGATGCAAGTTGAACCATGAGGTTTTCCTCACTTAAGCCTATATATTCCAAAGGCTCTCATTGTAAACAAGGCTGAACTTGAGAAGAGAAGTAATATATGGTCATATGAGCTTTGGAAGAAAATATCTGTGTTATGCTTTTGGATTTCCTCTTGAATATTCTTGGATGGATGATGAAGGATTGTTGATGGATTCCATGACATGGTAGAATGGTATAGTGTCTCTTGCTTTGTTGTTGTCTTCTAGTTTTCATTCATGATACATGTTTCTTGCTTGCTATAGATCAGTAGAGATTAAATTTGAGATATGCCCATGGAGGCACCTCAAAATTCCCGAATCTTCATAGCTTTTATGTTTTCTTCTTCCTTAGTTGCATTAAAGAATTCTTAACTACTCTTTAATAACTTGAGGATATTGTTGCTAGTTTCATTAATAGTTCTATGCATGTTGAGTAGGATGTATGGTGTGCCCTACTTACCTATGACTGTCCATAGTTCCATCCATGAAACTATCTCTTTGACTGATTAAGATTATCATTTTGTTTGAACCAAGGAGGCCTAGTCCCGATCTAGCCCTTTGCCTAAAACTATGCAAATCTTGTTGTTCAAAGTACCCAATAACTTGAAGTATTGTGTTTAGGCATTTCGGCATAGTGTTTTGAGTTGTTATTCTGTCTTATGTGTTTTCCCCAAAGTCTGATAGCCATTTCCCAAAGTTAGAGGGTCTTATACTTCTATGCATGGCTTGAATGTTTGTTTCTATGTGTTGATTAGTTTATAGTTACATTTTGCATGATTAATGGTTTTCCCTACCATGTTTATGTTATCTATTAAACCAGTGATGCTTGAAACTCTTTGTTGTTCACAAACTTGATGTCCATTTACTCCATTTTGCCCTAAGATCCTTTCTACCTTGAATCAAATCGGCCCTTCAACAACCTTGTATCGTCATCTAATAACTTTCTTGACCTTTTGTCCCCATAGCCCAGTTAATCTACATCTTGTTATCTACTTTATATCTTTGATCAGTTTCATCCCTCACCGTTAGGGTTTCTCAGACTATTAGCAAGATCGGGAGAGTCCAATCACAGAGTTAACATCATTTCAACCAACTTTGGGATTCTAGGATCTAGCCCTCCTGAATCCGGAGAGGGATCTCTCCAATATGTACAAAGATGGATATTGTCTTTGAAGTTTAGGGTAATGATATTAGGCTAGTTATGAAGGCCACGGGTTTTGTTTTGCTTTGGATGGTTGAGCATGAAATGTTACTTGAGGGGAAAATCCTAAATGCAAAAAGTTTCAAAAGTGAGAAGTTGCAAGCAAATAGAACAGATTTGGTAGACAGATAGATATAACGCTGGTTTTTAGTCCATTGGGCTATGGAGTCATATCTGGGCTTTAATTGAACAACAACATCAAGTGTGATCCAAGGGGCAAGTCATCTATGTCTAAGGATTTCTTTAAATTTTGATTTATGGAATGGAGTGATACACTAAGAAGGGGAATTAGACGGATGCAGAACGAAGAGCAGCCTAGGATCTGATAAGTACTTTTAAACCAGTCAGCCTTTGGCAAACACTTAAGGAGGACATGAAAGCAGACTAGGATCTGGTAAGTGCTTTTAAACCAACCAGCCTTTGACACACTTCCAATAGAAAACATACAAAACAAGGGGAAACACAAAGATAACACAGAATGGTCTAAGATCTAGCAAGTGCTTCTAAACTAGCCAGCTTTTAACACATTCCAAGGGAAACAATCTGTTAGTTATGCAGACAAGTTTGGGACCAGGGCTAACCATATCTTCCTTCAGTTCATCATCACATAACACATACCGAAAGTAACATTCAGAAATAATATTCAGCTAGGACGATAAAATGAGGGAACACCAGCATTCTCATGCCTAAAACTGAATTAAGTCATTCCTAAATAACACAGATTGGAAGAAAACATTCAAATAAAGATTTCTCAGCCCGAGAAGGTTACTGATATACAACAGGTCCTAACCCTGTTTAAACTGTTCTTTACAGTGGAAAATGAAACAACATGAAAACAAAAATAAAACAACAAGTTACAAATGAGAATAACATCACCGTCAATATAGATCAGGATCCCATGAAACAGCTTTTATATTGATGTCAAACCAGCTACAAACTTCAAGTCCAATGTTTCAGTTTAGCAATCATCTTCACTATTCAACCTAACTACTCTAGCACAAACAGAGCTTCAAGGGCCAGTGAACACTATGTACAAATAGAAGTCTCGAGCTCAAGTGTATTTCAAAGTTCCGCAACCAACAATTTCTCATCTTCTTCTGAGGTATTTATAGAAGAATGAGGAGGTGATCTGAGAAAATATCTCTCAGGAAAATTAATACAGGTTCAAGACTTCTCGGCCCTTTGAGGGGCTCGATGAAGAAGTTCACAGGTGGAACACTGTATTAACTGTTTTACATTTATGGATTAAGCTCGGTGGGAGCTTTATTTGACTTTGAGGCTCTATGTAATGTTTGGAGTAACTCTGCAGATATTTTCTGCATTGATTTCCTTGCAGAAGTAGCTCCCTGGCTGCGCTGGAGGCGAATATCTAATTTTCTTCAATAACTTCGGCCTCTGTTTTGAAAGGTTTGAGGCGACAGGTGGCTTGCTGGTAGCTGAGGAATCAATTTGCCTCGGATGTGGCGGTGGAGGTTTTCTGTCTGATGAAACACTTTAGGTTTTTCCTTTAAACTGTGTTTTAGATTGGGGATTAGGCTTTTGATAACGGTCTTAGCCGTAATCCCCATAAAAACCGTCTTAAATCTTCATATGCTGTGCTCTGTCTTCAAACTGATACTCTTTAACTGTGTTTGAATTAAAATCGTGTCTTGTCGATGTGCAGACCCGCACTGGGCTTTACGACATCAATACTCATAGAGTACTGACGAAACATGGAATAGAGCCCTGTGAATGGCTTCTCTGTAATGAAACGAGGGCGTGAGAATCGTCATTCCCAGCCCTTGGCATTTCTTCGTTATACAATGGAAAACCATCGAAAACACCTGCATAAAACAAAAACAATTAAGAAATCCTGCGAAATGGGTTTAAACTGCTTCAGATGGCGGGGGAGGAGCGTAGCTGTCGGATGAAGGCAACCAACGGTGGAGATCTGCATAGAAAGGCAAAAAGGATAGCGGGAGAAGAATAAGGAGGAGCAGTTTTGGACCGTCCGATCTGGACACGTGGACGGTCCAGATTTAATCGGAGGGTCTCGATCGGGGGTGGCAGATAAGGGGATGCGATTGAAATTTTGCGATTGAGCGCTGGCCGTTGATCTGAGGACCAGATCGACGGCGGGGAATGAATCGGGGGTAATCGCAAGGGGGGGAAACATTGAGATGCGATTTTGCGCGGACCGTTGGATCAAGGATTAGATCAACGGTCAAGAATAGATCGGAGGGAGAGCAAGATCGGAAGATCGGAGGTATGGACTGCGATTGATCGGAGGGCACACTTTAAGCATTGCGATTGCGATCGGGCGGGGGGCCGCGATTAACGCTCCACCGTCAGATCTCCGCGGAAGATCAACGGTGCGGAACGCATCGCCAGACTTATTGTTATAAATAAATCGCATCGGAGTTTTGACTATTTACAAAGGATTTGTGCACCCGCCCGACTTTCGATTGCGATTAGCGCTTGGGACTTAAGCACTCGGTCCCAGCGCCGGGGCATGTGCGGGGAAGTGGTTTGAAAGGGGCTAGCAGGAGGGGGCTTATGCCTATATTAAGGTCGGAAAGTGGGTTTTGGCCTTTTTAAATGGAATTTGAAGGCCGAGGAAAGGAACGATAGAGGGGTAAGGGAGGAAAATGGCCAACAGAGGTTAGGGGAAAGATTTTAAAGGGGATTCTGGGGGTTCGGCACCGCTCAACCAGAAGTTTTAAACCATGTCAGGAGGATTTTCACGAATGGAGGGAGAAACTTATGAAAAGTAGGGAAATAATACGGAGAAAAGGGGGAGCAAATGAAGGTTAGTTATGAGTGGGAGAAAGGGGAAAAATGATGGTTTCTTCAGCAATTTCTTACAGGAAATCAGCAGAATAGGAAAAGTAATGAAGATTTTGGACAGAGGCATGAGGCCTACAAGGAGTCTTCAAGAGCCAACAAATTTTAGTAATGAAAAATTGTTCCTTGAAGGCTCAAAACAGATTTAGCAACCTTTTGGTATAACAAAATTTTATAGGTGGCTAACAGTGGCTCCACTTGGGGATGGTGCCTTCTTGAAGGCATCAAGAATTCAGACTTGATTTCTCTGGGACGCTGACTTGTGCCTGATCCATTGGGTTGTCCCTCTTTTGCTGGATGATCTGGTTCTGAAAACATATTCAGCAGCCATGAAAATAATGGATTTTCATCTACAAGCTTTCTACCTACCCAATCCTACTGATCTAACATTTTTTCTTCTTAGAGTGCACTTGGATTGGCAAACTCTCTTACAACATTTTATTCTTTTGAAAGCATGAAATCTAATCTATTTCTAATCCTTATTTCTCCCTGAACTCAGATTAAACAGTTGAGCTCAGATATTTCTCTACCTAGTCTACTGTCTGTTGGGATTAAACAGTCCAACAAACTTTCATTCTCTAAATTCTACAACAGAAATTTAAAAATAGTCAAGTCAAGATTGAGCTGTTTGACTTGCTATGATCTATGGCATAAGAAAAAGCTGCACATAGATTTTTATTTGTAGAAAATTAAATCAAAATGGAAGGCTTAAGATCTGAAAGTTTCTCATTATGGCCTTCTTTTTCTTTACAACTCTGTTTTTAATTTTGTTTTGAGCTGTCTCTTTCTTGATATCTGATTCAGATTTTGGGCAAATAAGAACCAGTTTTTCTCTTTTATGACTCATAAAAATAAAAAAGTTTTGAGTCATCTCTCTTTGGAAACTTTGGTTCAGATTTTGAACATGTTTGAACCTTTAATTTCTATCCTAATCTATCTACCGATAAGCCAAGATTAAACAGTTTGGCAAATCAAATTCACTACCCTATCAGCAGAAAATTGAAAGCTAATTAGTCAAGATTAAACAGTTTGACTAACTAGAAGTGTGTTTTGCAGGAGTGGCATTTAAGCTTGCACACTTTCAGATTTATTTCTCTTTTTGGCATGGGGCCGTGCCTTTCTTGTTTTTCATTTCTGCCCTCTTTTCTTTCTTTCTTTGTTTTTGTATTTTTGAATTCTTGATTTTTCTCCAAAGCAGAAAACAACAACTAACTACATGCTCGGAACTGAGCTTTATTGACATTCCTATCTAACCTATTCTAAACATGGAGTATTTACATATTCATATGATAAAAAAGTGCCAATGCAGCCAGCTGAGTAATGTCAAGAAGAAGTAGTAACTCTGGCTGCTTGTCAGAGGTATCCATAGAACATATTTAAGGTTAACCTTCAATGTCAAGGCTATCACAGAAGGTGACAGCTTTTCATGTCTCTGGCTCTTGCAAAGGTTCAATGCTTGATAATTTGAGCCAGTCGGGATTTCCACATACTCTTCCATAGGATCAACAAAGAAAAGATGAAGATTCTCTTCCTTTTGATTCTCCACAATTGGTAGATCATCTACTTCTAAGACATCAGCTTTGAAGACTATCTCTTCAGTATGTAGCTTGGAAGTATCATCATTCTTAACCTGCAAAATAGCAAATAGTGAAATATCTTCTTTCTTTGAATCTATGCTTGCTTCTGATATAAATTTAGGCTCTTTAAATGACAGACTAATATCAGTGAAGGCAGAAGTTTCTTCTTGAGAAGATGATATATCCACAGCAGGATAGTCTTCTATTTGTTTTTCTCCTTCATCTTCATCATCCTCTGAACTGGAGGACTCATCATATTTAACAGTGTTGTCCTCTGGTAACCCTGGTATGCTTGTATTCAGTGGATTAATTTGTATGAAGAGGTTATTATATTCTTGAGCAAGGGAGTATTTAAAGGTTTCCTCTTTTTCAAGAGAAAGCTCCTTTTGCTCAAAAATTTCTTTATTGCTCTTCTCTTCACCTTCTGAGTTGAAAGGCTGCTGATTTCCAATTATGTGAAAGCCATTAGTGATGGATTGAAACGGATGTTTTTGGCTTTCAAGCTGGTGATGGTGAAAATGATAACACCAATCAAACGTTGGTTGCCCTGCATGATTATTTTTTTCTTGGAACTCATCATCATCATCATCAGACTGATCGAAATTCGGAAAATCATCTGAATAAACAATTTTGTCAGTCGAACATATTGGGTCATCAGTTTTCTTTTCTTCTAACTGATCTACAAGATAACTTTCTAAATCTATACAAAAAAGTTCTTTATGTGAATGGGCAAGAGTGTTTGTTTCGCAAAAAATTTCAGAGACTGACTGTTTATAAATAGTCTGATCTATCTCTTTTTCTGACAAAGGGAAGGATGTTTCTATGTTCCTTTGAACAGGAGTACAGCAGTTCTCTGTCTCTTGTGAAGACTGATTTTGAGGCTGGATGTCTTCTTGAGCCTCGGCTATAAGGGATGATGAATCAATATTTGAGTTTTCAGGGATATCTTGAGGAATGTTTTTTACTGCTTGGATCATCTTTTCCTCAACCGATTCATCTATTTTTTTAAAATTTTTCAATAGGATATTAAACTCATGAATGGCTGTTAAAAGATCTTTAGGATGCATCTCTTCCAAAGCTTCCTCATTATCTATAATGTGTTGGGTGATGTTTTGTGATGGATCATAATATATTGCACCCCATGATAATGACGTAGCGTTTTCTTCATAGTTATCATAGAACACATATTCAAGGTCTCTTAAGGAAAACAAACTACTAGATCTTAAGCATTCATACCAATCCCTAGCTTTTCCTTCTAATGTTAACATGAACATTTTCATTAGGCAGTCTTCATGCCATTCAAATTTCAACCTCCATACATGTATATGAAATCTGATGAGATGTAATAGAGGGTCATCAAACTTTTCACCTTGGAAAACAAGCAGGTTGTCATCCCAATTCATCCGGGGCATCTTATGTGGAAACCCAGGGATATGATCTCTACTCATTGGGGCGTATCTTCGTTGTATTCTCGGAATCATGTTTGTAAATCAGAAAAGAGGTCACTGTGTCCGGTCAATCAGTTCAGGGTCTTCTACCAGTGGAGTCATTTGGTCTTCTGGGAGTTTCAGAGTGTGGAGTCGCCTTGTGGAAAATTTTTCGCTCCTAAGGAGGTAAAACGTTTTATGGTTCCACCACCATATGATTCTTGTAGAGCTGTAAGATTCTCAGGAACTGAATTAGCTCTCAAGGGTGATCTGAAAACAGTTGAAGATTATATCTTAGGAGACTTCCTAAGGATTCTTTCCGGGTTGTCAACTATCTCAGGTGGATCAGGGTCGGGATGGGCTCTAGTGTGAATCTTTTTAGGAGCCACTATGCTAAGTTTTAAGACCCAAGTAAACAAGAAAAGTTCAACCAGATATGACAATATTTGAAGGGTCAACTAAACTGTTTACACAAATCTTAATCCTACAGTCCTCTAACTGAGTTTGACTGATTTTATAATGATAAGGGTTCTTCCCAGTGGAGTCTTAAGGTCTGCTAGGATTGTGGAGTCACCAAGTGGAAATTTTTAGCTCCTTTCAGAGGTAAAAGGTCTTATGGTCCACCACCATGTTTATTTAATTCCAATCTGAAATATTTTTAGGTTTTTCTAAATCATTTTTCAGTTTTGTGGTTGTTAAGAATATCCTAACTTTGTTTCAAAACTTAGCTAAGGTCGCGAGACAAAGGCAGTCTACTCTTATGGCTAAGCCAACTGATTTTTCAAGGTTAGATGAAGTCTTAAGAGAAACCTAGGGTTTACCTAGTTCGTCACTGATTCAAACAAGTTCCATCATGATTACCTATTCTTGGTAGTGCTTGAAAAGGTTGCTTTTTACTCTTAAAATGTTCTCGACTAAAGGGTTTTCTGAGGCCTCTAAAAGGTATTAAAAACACTCAGGTCCCCAGCGGAGTCGCCAGAAATGTTAGGTCTCTGTAATTTATTAGCAAGATTGGGAGAGTCCAATCACAGAGTTAACATCATTTCAACCAACTTTGGGATTCTAGGATCGAGCCCTCCTGAATCCGGAGAGGGATCTCTCCAATATGTACAAAGATGGATATTGTCTTTGAAGTTTAGGGTAATGATATTAGGCTAGTTATGAAGGCCACGGTTTTGTTTTGTTTTGGATGGTTGAGCATGAAATGTTACTTGAGGGGAAAATCCTAAATGCAAAAAGTTTCAAAAGTGAGAAGTTGCAAGCAAATAGAACAGATTTGGTAGACAGATATATATAACGCTGGTTTTTAGTCCATTGGGCTATGTAGTCATATCTGGGCTTTAATTGAACAACAACATCAAGTGTGATCCAAGGGGAAAGTCATCTATGTCTAAGGATTTCTTTAAATTTTGATTTATGGAATGGAGTGATACACTAAGAAGGGGAATTAAACAGATGCAGAACGAAGAGCAGCCTAGGATCTGATAAGTACTTTTAAACCAGACAGCCTTTGGCAAACACTTAAGGAGGACACGAAAGCAGACTAGGATCTGGTAAGTGCTTTTAAACCAACCAGCCTTTGACACATTTCCAATAGAAAACATACAAAACAAGGGGAAACACAAAGATAACACAGAGTGGTCTAAGATCTAGCAAGTGCTTCTAAACTAGCCAGCTTTTAACACATTCCAAGGGAAACAATCTATTAGTTATGCAGACAAGTCTGGGACCAGGGCTAACCATATCTTCCTTCAGTTCATCATCACATAACACATACTGAAAGTAACATTCAGAAATAATATTCAGCTAGGACGATAAAATGAGGGAACACCAGCATTCTCATGCCTACAACTGAATTAAGTCATTCCTAAATAACACAGATTGGAAGAAAACATTCAAATAAAGATTTCTCAGCCAGAGAAGGTTACTGATATACAGCAGGTCCTAACCCTGTTTAAACTGTTCTTTACAGTGGAAAATGAAACAACATGAAAACAAAAATAAAACAACAAGTTACAAATGAGAATAACATCACCGTGAATATAGATCAGGATCCCATGAAACAGCTTTTATATTGATGTCAAACCAGCTACAAACTTCAAGTCCAATGTTTCAGTTCAGCAATCATCTTCACTATTCAACCTAACTACTCTAGCACAAAAAGAGCTTCAAGGGCCAGTGAATACTATGTACAAATAGAAGTCTCAAGCTCAAGTGTATTTCAAAGTTCTGCAACCAACAATTTCTCATCTTCTTCTGAGGTATTTATAGAAGAATGAGGAGGTGATCTGAGAAAATATCTCTCAGGATAATTAATACAGGTTCAAGACTTCTCGGCCCTTTGAGAGGCTCGATGAAGTATTTCACAGGTGGAACACTGTATTAACTGCTTTACATTTATGGATTAAGCTCGGTGGGAGCTTTATTTGACTTTGAGGCTTTATGTAACATTTGGAGTAACTCTGCAGATATTTTCTGCATTGATTTCCTTACAGAAGTAACTCCCTGGCTACGCTAGAGGCGAATATCTGATTTTCTTCAATAACTTCGGCCTCTGTTTGAAAGGTTTGAGGCGACAGGTGGCTCGGTGGTAGCTGAGGAATCAATTTGCCTCAGATGTGGCGGTGGAGGCTTTCTATCTGATGAAACACTTTAGGTTTTTCCTTTAAACTGTGTTTTAGATTGGGGATTAGGCTTTTGATAACGGTCTTAGCCGTAATCCCCATAAAAACCGTCTTAAATCTTCATATGTTGTGCTCTGTCTTCAAACTGATACTCTTTAACTGTGTTTGAATTAAAACCTTGTCTTGTCGATGTGCAGACCCGCACTGGGCTTTACGGCATCAATACTCATAGAGTACTAACGAAACATGGAATAGAGCCCCGTGAATGGCTTCTCTGTAATGAAACGGGGGCGTGAGAATCGTCATTCCCAGCCCTTGGCATTTCTTCGTTATACAATGGAAAACCATCGAAAACACCTGCATAAAACAAAAACAATTAAGAAATCCTGCGAAATGGGTTTAAACTGCTTCAGATGGCGGGGGAGGAGCGTAGCCGTCGCATGAAGGCAACCAACGGTGGAGATCTGCATAGAAAGGAAAAAAGGATAGCGGGAGAAGAATAAGGAGGAGCAGTTTTGGACCGTCCGATCTGGACACGTGGACGGTCCAGATTTAATCGGAGGGTCTCGATCGGGGGTGGCAGATAAGGGGATGCGATTGAAATTTTGCGATTGAGCCCTTTGCGATTGAGCACTGGCCCTTGATCTGAGGACCAGATCGACGATGGGGAATGAATCGGGGGTAATCGCAAGGGGGGGAAACATTGCGATGCGATTTTGCGCGGGCTGTTGGATCAAGGATTAGATCAACGGTCAAGAATAAATCGGAGGGAGAGCAGGATCGGAAGATCAGAGGTATAGACTGCGATTGATCGGAGGGCACACTTGAAGCATTGCGATTGCGATCGGGCGGGGGCTGCGATTAGCGCTCCACCGTCAGATCTCTACGGAAGATCAACGGTGCGGAACGCATCGCCAGACTTATTGTTATAAATAAATCGCATCGGAGTTTTGACTATTTACAAAGGATTTGTGCACCCGCCCGACTTCCGATTGCGATTAGCGCTTGGGACTTAAGCGCTTGGTCCCAGCGCCGGGGCATGTGCGGGCAAGTGGTTTGAAAGGGGCTAGCGGGAGGGGGCTTATGCCTATATTAAGGTCGGAAGGTGGGTTTTGGCCTTTTTAAATGGAATTTGAAGACCGAGGAAAGGAACGATAGAGGGGTAAGGGAGGAAAATGGCCAACAAAGGTTAGGGGAAAGATTTTAAAGGGGATTTTGGGGGTTCGGCACAGCTCAACCAGAATTTTTAAACCATGTCAGGAGGATTTTCACGAATGGAGGGAGAAACTTATGAAAAGTAGGGAAATAATATGGAGAAAAGGGGGAGTAAATGAAGGTTAGTTATGAGTGGGAGAAAGGGGGAAAATGATGGTTTCTTCAGCAGTTTCTTACAGGAAATCAGCAGAATTAATAGGAAAAGTAATGAAGATTTTGGACAGAGGCATGAGGCCTACAAGGAGTCTTCAAGAGCCAACAAATTTTAGTAATGAAAAATTGTTCTTTGAAGGCTCAAAACAGATTTAGCCACCTTTTGGTATAACAAAATATTATAGGTGGCTAACACCTCACAACTTAAAAAACCAAAACCAAAAAACATACTCCATAACTAGCATAAAATCATAACATAATAAACAAACACATAGATATCCATTACACATATAGAGAGAGCCCTCTCTGAGTCCAGGAAGGCGAGGTCCTTGGGCTCCAAAGCTTGGTTTGATGTTACACTGTCGTTTGGCTTGTCAATCAACCAAATCATGGGAACCTACTACGCCTATGCATGGAACCTCTAGTATTTTTCCACGTGCCCGCAATTTCGCATAGTCGCAGTAATGAAACTCCTTTATCGCCAACCTCAAATTTTTGATACCCACCAATTCTTCCATATCAGAGCACTCCTAAACATCTAATACTCGAAGCTATGCCAGCTGCACCAACCCTCGTATGTTCCTGAGCTGTTGCATTCACGTGCAAGAAACTCCTCCAAAGATGTCAATATCTCCAGGCTTGGCAGCTCCTCTAGTTGTTGACAACCACTTATGTCCAATTGTTGAAGCTTTGCAAGACCAAAATGTTGGAAAGGAAAAGGATATAAACACACAATAACAAAAGTGCTTCTCACACAAAACACACGAGTTGCGGCTCTTCTATTAATCAACGAACTTTAATCTCACTCAATCAAAATGAATACAATGAACCAATGAGCGGTATTTAACTTAACTCACTTGGAGGCGTACACTCATCTATCACATAAATTCGACTTTCTCAACTCTCACTTAACTCACTCACCAAATTTATCTATCACAAAACTCAACTAACTCAACGCTTACTTAACTGATCGTCTAACTCGCTTGTGGGAGGTAACAGTATATTTTTAATGCTCCCTCTTAATTACAAATGTTAAAATAAAACATAACTCATGACAACTCAAAATATGTTCCCATTGTCTATTAAGAAACTTAGGCTTACAACTCCTAAGTTTCTTTTGTGAAACTCAAACAAATCCACTGCTAATGGCTTTGTAAATATATCAGCCAATTGATCACTCGTTCTACAAGGCTTCAAGTGAACTTCTCCATTGCTCACAAGTTCTCGAATAAAGTGATATCTAGTATCAATATGCTTGCTCTTTTGATGAAACACATTATTCTTGGTTAGTGCAATTGCTGATGTGTTGTCACATTATATCGCTGTTGGTCCTTGTTGTTTCTGCTTGAGTCCATCCAATACTCTTCTTAACCATACTGCTTGACATGCTGCTGAAGTCGCTGCAACATATTCTGCTTCTGTTGATGATAATGTCACAATAGGCTGCTTTTTATATGCCCATGCTATCACACCTGAAACAAGATGGAACACATAACCGGATGTGCTCTTCCGATCATCCAAACTTCCTGCAAAATCACAATATGTATATCCAATCAATTCTTTTTGTTCTGTAATTGCATACATTATGTCATAATCTCTGGTTCCTGCAATGTATCTCAAAATTCTTTTTCCAACACTCCGATGTGCGTCTTTTGGAGTTTCCATGAATCTAGAAATCAGACTCACTCCCTGCATAATATCTGGTCTTGTAGCTGTGAGATACATGAGGCTGCCAACCAATATTTTGAATAGATTTGGATTGACATCTGCCCCTTCATCATCCTTACTTAACTTTGTACCTGTTGCAACTAGTGTAGGTACAGGTTTGGAATTATCCATCCGGAATCTTTTCAATAAATCTGTTGCATACTTATTTTGGCAAATAAAAATGCCTTTTTCAGATTGCTCAACTTGAATGCCATGAAAATATTTCATGAGACCTAGATCTGTCATCTCAAATTCTTTTATCATGGCTGCTTTAAATTCATCTATTTCAAGATCACCTGTAAAAATCATATCATCAACATATAAGAAAACTATCAAAATTCGTCCATTCTCATTTACCTTTGTGTATAAGGTAGGCTCAATGTTGCTTCTGCAAAATCCATTCTTGATCATATAACTGTCGATTCTGCTATACCATGCTCTAGGTGCTTGCTTCAGTCCATAGAGCGCTTTCTTCAATCTGTAAACTTTATCCTCTTTTCCTTCAACTTCATAACCTGGAGGCTGCTGCACATAAATTTCTTCTTCTAAAATTCCATTCAAGAAGGCTGATTTGACATCCATCTGATATACTTTCCACTTATTCTGATCTGCTGTCGCTAGAACCGCTCTTACAGTATCCAATCTGGCGACCGGAGAAAAAGTTTCCCCGAAGTCTATTCCCAGTTGCTGCGAGAATCCTTTTGCTACAAGTCTTGCTTTAAATATGTCAATCTCACCTTTCTCATTCACTTTGGTCTTGTATACCCACTTCACACCAATGAGATTTTTATCGTTTGGTAAATCAACCAAATCCCATGTATCATTCTTTTCAATTGAATTCATCTCTTCATCCATGGCTTGCACCCAATTTTCATCTCTGATTGGTTCTTCAAACGAAGAAGGTTGGAATGCCAACAATGCAAAATTTCAACTAACATCCAAATCATCATAAATATCTTTCAGACTTCTCATCTTTTTCTTACCATTGCTTAATTCATTACCTGATTCGATGCTTGGAGAATTCTGGTCTGTTAATCTGCTTGAAGATCCATGCTGCTCTGGAAATCTTGGAGTCCTTGTTGGTGTGACTCTGTTTGGTGACTTCTCTCTTGATTCTTGCTGCTCCTTTTCTTCAACATCATCCTCCTCCATCAATGGTGTTTGTGCATCAGTTAGTGTGTTTATAGTCCTATTCCATGACTCTTGTTCTTTGAACACAACTTCTCTACTAATGATTGTCTTCTTGGTGACATGGTTATATAATTTGTAAGCTTTTGATTGCTCATTATAACCAATAAAAATACATTTTTCACTTTGATCATCTAATTTTCCTCTTATTTTCTTAGGCACATGTGCATAGCCTACACATCCAAAAACTCTGAAATGAGATACACTGCATGACATACCTGACCATGCTTCTTCTGGAACTCTGTTCATCACACTCTTTGTAGGAGATCTGTTTATCACATAAACAGCACATGCAACTGCTTCTGCCCAATACTCATTAGACAAGTGTCTTGCTTTCAACATGCTCCTTGTCATGTTCATGATTGTTCGATTCTTCCTCTCTGCTACACCATTCTGCTGTGGTGTGTATCTGGTCGTAAACTGTCTTATGATTCCATGTTGTTTGCAGTACTCATGGAATGCCTTCGAATCATATTCGCCACCACGATCAGATCTCAATACCTTGATCTGTCGATCACTTTGGTTCTCCACCAAAGCTTTGAACTCTTTGAACTTTGCAAAAGTTTCAGACTTCTGCTTCAAAAAGTAAACCCAAGTCTTCCTACTATAATCATCAATAAAGGTGAGGAAGTAATAGCTTCCACCAATCAACTGTATCCTCATAGGTCCACACAGGTCGGTATGCACCAACTCAAGTGGTTTCTTTGCTCTGCAAGAAACACTTTTTGGAAAACTTTCACGGTGTTGCTTTTCCAAGATGCAACACTCACAAGTGCTAGCAGGTTCTTTGATGGGAGGTAAACCTCTAACCATCTGTTTCTGCTGCAACAATCTTAAACCGGAAAAATACAAGTGTCCAAACCGAAAGTGCCATAACCAGTAATCATCAGAACATGTATTTGTAAAAGAACTAACCTGATCATTGTAGTTCATAATTAGAGGAAAGAGTATGTTCCTCGTCATCTGGAGAAATTCAAATTGATGCAGAGTAACTCGACCAGCGGGGACGACAGAAGCACCACGGCGACCAGGAGCAGCACCAACGCAGCCAGAGCGAAAAAAACCAGAGCGAAAAAAACCGCGGGAACAATGAAAACTGTAAACGATTAGCATTCGCGGGCGACATATTTATAAAAAATAGTTCGGCCGAAATATTTTTTAAACAACAGTTCGGCCAAACTAATAGTTCGGCCGAACTTTCGATGCTGTTTTTCCAATTCCCGGTGAAAATTCTGTTTTCCCGCGCCGTCAGTGTGCCGTCAATCTAAACGGAATCACGAGTTCGGCCGAACTTTATAAAAAAGTCCGGCCGAACTATTTCAAAGTTCGGTCGAACTTTGTAAAATGTTCGGCCGAACTATTGTTGAAAAAAATTTTCGACCCCTGATTCTCACAAAAGTGTAACCCAGCTTCACGTTTCCGCCCTATGGTCTTTGGCTCCGCCTGCTTGGTCACATTGTTGACCACTCCTTTTCCATCTACATCCACAGTCTTGTTAGTCCCCAAATTTACCTCTGTCTTCACGGAGGCATCCAAATTTGCAACCAAATTCTTGTTTCCAGTCATGTGGTTACTGCAACCACTGTCTAATAGCCAGACCTTATCAGACGGTGCATGCATGGTGTTTCATTCTAGAAACATGGAGTCAGTATTCTCTATACTAACATTAGCTCTTTGATTTCCTTGATCAGCTATCTTCTTCCTATAATCACGAGCATAATGACCAAATCTATTGCAATAATAAAACTTCACCTTTGATTTGTCAAACCTTTGATTGTTGTGAAAGCTTCTGCTGCTGTTGCTTCCACTTTGATGCTCATGCTCTTCTCGGCCATCTCTCTGACCACCATAGTTGTCGCCTCGTCCTTTGCCTCTCGATCGACCTCTGCCTCGACCTCTTGAAATATAGACTTGAATTTTGAAGGCAGTTTCTAAAGTGGAATCCTTATTTTTGTCTATCCTCGCCTCATGCGATAGAAGGGATCCCATCAACTCATCAACTGTCAATTTTTCCAAATCCTTCGCTTCTTCTATGGCTTCTACCACAACATCAAACTTGGTAGACAAAGATCGAAGAACCTTCTCAATCACTGTTCGATCTTTAATATCTTCACCATAGATTTTTAACTGATTGAAGACAAACATGACCCTATTCATGAAGGAATCAATGTCCTCTGTCTCCTTCATCTGCAGAATTTCAAAATCTCTCCTAGTATTCTGCAATTTAACAATATTAACTATGGCCATACCTTGATAGCTTGTCGCCTAAGTTTCCCAAGCTTCTTTTACTGAAGAAGTTATCATTATCTTCTGGAACACTTCTCGGTCCACTCCCTGTTGGATTAGAAGAAACGCTTGGGCATTCTTCCACTTGTCTTTCTTCCATTGTTCCCTCTCTGCATTACTAAAGGCTCATTCCTCTGCATCATCTTGAGGTTCTAAAAACCCAAACTTGACATGATCCCATACATCATGTGCTTTTAGCGTAGTCTCCATTTTAATAGCCCACACATCGTAATCTTTCCCAGTGAAAGATGGAAGTTGTGGCTGAAAATTTGATGTGGTCATCTTGCCTCAAACAAAAAATCTTCTTTGACAAAAAAACCCTAAATTTCTCTTCTTTTTTTCTTTTAGAAACTTTCCAAATATTCTTTAAAAAACTTTTCAAAAAAACCTAATTTTTTTTGTTTATATATAATAAATATTTTATAAAAAAAAAATTATATATATAAAACCTTCTATAAAAACCTTTATTTTTATAAAAGTTTATAATTTTTTTTTTTATAAAAAACCCTTGACTTTATTTTTATATATAAAGAATCTTTATTAAAAAAAAATTTATATAAACCCTTGCATGTGAACTTATATAAAACCTTTTTAATAAATCAAAACTTCATCCACGTATTGTTTGGTTTGATTTCCCAAACACCAAACAAGCCACCCACGTGACTTTTTAAAAGATATAAAATATGATACCTTTTGAATCATGCTCACGTACCAAAAGTAAACTCTGTTGACTTTTGTTTTATTAAAAACATTGTCGGCTTTTTTTAAAACTCCATTTCCGCACACGGATTTTACCTGATTTTCACCCAATCGTAAGTATGACGAAATTGCCGCAGTTTTTCCAAGGAGAGATTGCGGAACTCTGCAGGTGTTGCACTGCAAACGTGCGGACCTCCGCGGGTAAAGAAAATTTAAAAAAAATTACCGGCCTTTTTGCTCTTGATCTCTTTCTGTGGTTTTGCTCGCCCACAGATATTCTGATCCTTCCTCAGCACCAATACCAATTTGTTGGATAGCCAGAGGATTCAATCACTCAATAACACAAGTATTTCACACACAAAACAATGAGCTGCAGCGCTTCAATTAATCTCTAAATCACAATCTCACTCAATGAATACAATGAACCCAGTGAGGGGTATTTAACCTAATTGACATGCACACATTCTCACATAACTGAACTTGATCAACTCACTTAACTCACTCTCTAACTCACTCACCAAATCTATCTATAACTCACTCAACTAATTCAGTTAACTGTTTGTCTAACTCTACATGCAGGAAGTAATTATATATTTTAACAAGAGTAACCTTATCACTCTTAGGATCTACAATCTTCACAAAATCCATAAAGAGGGAGCTCCCATAAGACTCATTGTCAACACTAAAGGAGGGCCATCCTATCTTTTGGTGAAGTATTTAGCCCAAAAGCTAAAACCCTTTGTTGGCCTTACAAAGTCCTTTGTCAAAGACTCTTCAACCTTTTTCAATGACTTAAAGGGCATAAGGTTTGATCCTAGGGACCTTCTTGTGAGTTTCGACATGGTCTCTTTTACACTAATATCCCCATTAATGAGGCCATTGAGGTCATCAATAACATCACAGATCATGATACTGCTAAATTTCTTGAGATTTCTCTTACGTCTATTTTCTTCTGCTTTGAATGAGAATTCTATGAAAAAACATGTGGTGTTACCATGGGCTCCCCCTTTTCCCCTGTTGTAGCTACTTTGTTCATGGAGGACTTTGAATCGAAAGCTTTGTCCTCAACTCAACACAAACCAAAGCTTTGGAAGAGATTTGTGGATGAAACCTGCGTCGTCTGCCCTCATGGTCGGGATAAGTCGGATCTCTTTCTCCAACATCTTAATAATCAATGTAGCTCCATGAAGTTTACTATGGAATGTGAAATCAATGGGACCCTGACTTTTTTTGACGTCCTTATTTCAAAGAAGGACAATGCATCATTCTTACACTAAGTATTTCAGAAGAAAACTCATGCGGAGTAGTATCTTCACTCTAAGTCCCATCATTTCCCTGCTCAAAAGCTAAGTGTTCTCAACACTTTAATCACTCGTGCATTTAGATTTTCTAATGAGAAAACCCATCTCCTTAAGGTTTTAAAAAATAATGGTTATAATAAGCTCCAATGTCTGAGGGCTTTCCTTCAAGCTACCACGAGTTCCAAGATTAAAAAAAGAACTCAATCATCAGTTTTCTAGGGTGCACATTCCTTTTATCCAAGGGACCACTAACAAGATTGCAATGATCTTAAGAAAGCACAAGGTTCCCTCTACTTTTAGGCCCATAAACACCATTCAAAGTTCCCTAAGATCTGTAAAAGGCCGATGGACCCTAAGAATATGAAAGGGGTTTATGTAATCCCTTGCCCATGCGGGACATCCTATGTTGGTGAAACTAGTGGCTCAATAAATCAGGGGATTCAAGAACATGCGACAGACATCAAACATGGGAGGACTCGTTCCTGGACATTAGTAGAACATGCAAAAGAGACAAAACACCACATTCACATTGAAGACGCTCGGGGCATTGCTAGGATAGATCATTTCCATCACCGTAAGATTAGGGAGGCTATAAAGATAGAAATGAGGTCAAGCAATTTGAATAGAGACGGTGACTTGGTAGTTCTTGGATCCGTGTCATTTCCTCTTAAGTTTTTACTTATTTATTATTATTATTTATTTAATTATTTAATTATTTTCCTTCTTTTTATTATTTATTTGTATTGTTTAACTACTAATAAACGATTAATTTCTTTATTTTCTTCATTATTTATTTCTTTAATTTTTTTAACCATTTATTATTTTTATTATTTTTAAGTATTTAGAATTAATTGTTTTGATTATTGAAGTTTGACTCAAATATTATTTTTATTTTAGTGTACCCAAAGATTCTTTATTTAAGTTTGACCATTTATTATTTTTATTTATTTTTAAGTTTTTAGACTTAATTATTTTGGATTATTAAAGTTTGACACAAATATCATTTTTATTTTATTAATAGCTTATTGTTTTGATTATTTAGGCTTGACCTGAATATTATTTTTATTTTAGATATTCATTTCATTAAAATTTTCCTTTTTATTACTTGTTTTCTTTAATTCAATATTAACAACTATATTCTAACAATCATTTCATTATATTAAAATATTATTTATTAATAAACAATATCCATTTAATCAAATTGACTAAAACATGTTCTCTTCATCTATTTAACTTGATTTTAAGATCCTGTTTTTCATGTTGTCGTGATGATGAATCACACTGGATAGAGATCCAGTTCTTCATGTTGTCTTGTCGTGATGATGAACCACACTGAATAGTAGAAACGAGTGGACAAAAATTTTCTTGTTTTTCATGATATAAATCACAAAAGCCTAAATTCAACTAATATTGATATTATTTTGATAAATTATTTTGAAATAATGAAAAAAGGGTCATCAAAATAATAACTAAATTTGATCTAGTTGAATATGCCCTTCCTAAGTTTTAAGTGATTTCAGAGTTAAGTCACAAAATAATTCTGAGATTTTTGTTCTGTAAGGGCTAGGCTGGAAATTTCAGGTCGCTTTGCATGGAGCACGTGACGAAGAAGGGAAAGCCATTGTGTTATATAGTCTTCAAGTAACTTGACACAGATATAAAGAAATTCATAAACTATCGATGCCGTGCCAATGTTGCTGCTCTGCCTACAAATGTTATTGAGGTATTCTTTTATTGGATTTCTTTCCCTGAATTTTTATGTGCTTTCATTCTTTTATTCTGCATATTGCATTGCATCGACCATTTTATTATTATTATTATTTATATTTTTTTCCATTATATAAACAATGCCAGATAAACTTTACGATGTTGACCCTTTAATATAAACATTAGGATATATTGGGGGTGTGCAATGGTTGTGGACCCTAAACGATCCAACGGTGAAGGGAAGTTAACGACTCAAATTTAATAGCAAACTGCTCCCGTGACATCACTATGGGGTCTTTGGACGTACTGCTAAAAAAAAATTCGAAAAATCCACAGTTCGATTCGGTCCGCCAATTAATATGTGAATTCCAACTTCGGTACGGCGCAGGGGATATGAGGTTCACGGACGGAGTGAACAACGCGGTTTTCTAATCATACTTTTAAATTCGGAGATTGCAGAAACCCCTTCGGAATCTGGGAAACAATATACTTCTACTAATAAATGAATGATAATGCCATTTTATTTATTTTTAATGCGATAAGAGTTTGTAAATGAATGATAATGATTTTTTTTAATGCAATAGGATTTTGTAAATGAATAATAATGTTGTTTTATTGTTTTGTAATGCAGTAAGACTCTGTGTATTAAGTTTCTAATTAGCTTTTTAACGAAACAATTTGATTTTTATGCAATAAGATTCTGTACATTAAATTTCTAACCAGGTTTTTAATGAGACATGACATATTAAACGATTTATAATAAGATATGTAAAAATATATTACTTAGTGAAGTAAAAAATAATTATGTATTTAAAATAAAATAAAAATAAAAGTGTTAGATGTAATATATAAATTTATAATTTGTAAGCTTATTAAATTTAATCAAAAATATTTTAGTAGAGAGAAAAAATTTATGAATTATTTTTGTAAATGAAATAATTCCATAATTTTTTTTCATGGTGGATTTTGAGGATTGAGATTTTGAGTAACTATAAAACTACAAAGCTTAACATTTTGTATTATATAAAATAATGGATGTTGTTATTATATGTTATAAATTAGAGTTTTGTTTGGGTTGCTTAATGAGTGATTAGCAATTGAGAATACAAGTGTATATTTTGTAAGAATGTTTGTACATAATATATGACTTCATTCCAAACATAAAATGCTTGATAATGTGAAATTTGTGTAGATCTAAAACTAAGTGATTTGGTCCAATATATAATTTAATTTGTAACATTTATGATTAAAAATAATTTTAAAGATTTTTTTGAGGTTTTCAACGTTGTTATAATTGGTCATTTCAATGATTTAAAATATTTTAAAAATAATATATTTAAATATTTGTAAGAGGTATACTTCCAAATTTTTACCATATTGAAATTTAAGTGATCGAATTTTTTCCGTACCAATTCGAATTCGAATTCGAACTTGGTAACTATGGTTTAGATGCGGGTTTAGCTAAATGGATATGATAAAAAAAATCCACTCTTGCCCGGTTGACAAAATCCACTCTTGCCAAATCGACAAAAATGTGGGAGGTCAACCTTGTTCCATAACAGATAAAGGGGGAAGGTCCATTTTTTGATCTGCGTCGTCCATTAGCGATGGATCTTGGTCGTTGAAGAGATAGTGTGAAGGCGGTTTGACGCCCATTCACATGCGCCATATGACCCGTTCTTCTAATGAATGGAGTTGGAAAAGTCTTAACCCCATTAATTTTGGACCGCGGTTCTATTCTTCGCGTTAGAAATTGAGGGCTTATTCCTTTGCTTATGCATACATTTGGTTGCATGGGGTTCAATTCTTCAATTGTATTAGTTTACCCCTATTTTAAAAGGATGTATGGATGGTGGTTCTATGAAGGGGCATTTGGGTATATTTTCAGGGTTATAATTGCTAACTTCTGAAAGGGAATTTGGGTTTTTGTGTGTATTTTTAGAGACATAACATCCATTTGGATGTATTATTATAATTATTATTGGATTGTATATCGTTGAAATACTTTGGGTTGTTAAGGTTGGCATTAGGTATAGGCATATCGTTTTGGTTTTTTGGATTATTATAAAGAATAGTTTTCTACATTTTTATTATTAGATGTTTGAGTGCTGACATGAGGTTAGAATTTTGTGCCGAGGATGGGTGGTAGGGTTGGGTGAGTATGCCATCTAGAGTTTTCAGTGGCAATGAGAGTGAATCTTTGAATAGACAACCAACAGCGCAAGTACCCCTTCGTCTTTTCTTATCCATTCATAATCTAATTAGGGTGATGAATATTAATGGTTCCATGAAATATGTCCAAATATCTATAGGTTTATTTTATGGAATTGGGAATGACACTATCTGCATTTATAGTCCATTGGCTCTATGCAAAATCACTTTTGGACAAATTTTCCATTGGCAAAATTGGATTTTATGTCTTTGATGCATATTGGAAAAACCATCATGCCATCTATCTTACCGCGCGAATGACATTACCTTGAATAATTACTAAGGTTACAAATATATTTATTGCTACCATTTCTTACTACATTTTTAAATGCATCAACTTTTAGTTATGTTATAGGTTCGTTAATAGTTAAACTCTTGTTACCTATAAACTCATCATTATTTGATACAAATTGTATACTGGATAGTGGTTGATATGGAATCGAATTTTTTTTGCAATAAAGTCTATTGCATATATGTATTTTTACCTATATGGCTGAGAAATGTGCATCAAAGAACATGAAATCTTGTGATACAATGCTTTCAATAATGTGCCAAGGTAACTAGTTTTTATTCTATGATTTTTCTTATTGTAGATTTGTTTCCCTTTGATGAGGGCAGTATTCATTTGAAATATTTTTTGCATTGACCATGTTTTCACTTGGTCAAGATAGATTCATAATTCAATTGTCTTTTTCCAAGAAAACAGATTCCAAAATATTTCAAAATAGCAATATGGACACTTCTTCCAGCACTAAGATTGCATCTCAACAAACAATGTGAGAACATGACACAAAATGGTCATATTGCACTTTAATTTTAGTTTTGTTTGTTTGAACATTGGTTATTTTTCTAGACAATTGCATTCCTCTTTAACAAACAAATTTCCTTTTCAAATATGCAAATGTAAGAACATGCAACCACAACCTTGTTGAACAATCCAAATCACATCTAGATGCCAGACAAATTCTTTTGAAGGTGATGTACTTGCATTATACGTCCCAAGCCAAAACAAAAATCCAAACTCACCTTCAAAGAGAAAATTACTTCATGCTGACCTAACTGAAAAAGATGGGAAAATAAAAATACAATAAACATAAATAATAATTTAATGAAACGTTTTAACAATTTTTTTAAACAAAGAAATCATGTGTGTATCAAAGACTTTGCAATTAGAACCAAAGGAGTATATGAGATAGGCAATACTCATTATTTCATTGTTCTACTAGAAAATACCATAGTTGAAAAGATACCACAAGTTTGTGAAAGGTATAGATTGGCATCAGATAGAATAATACAAGATATCATTATTTCACCTAAAACACATATAAAATTGGTTATGTGGCATCAATAGTCACATGCTGCTAGAAAAACAACATGTTTCTTGAACTTACTATCAAAGAAGGTGAAACAACCAATGATATTGCAAATGTAAATTTGATATTACAATGAAACATTTGCTTATTTTTTCTACATAGATTAAAAAACAGACATCCTATTGTCTTTTTTAGTTTTATATGTCTACTCATTCGTTAATATGCATGCACTCTTTACAATCCTGTTATAGTTGAAGGTTACTATAATATACATAGGACTATTTCTAAAAATATAGTATGAGCTACAATAAAAATATCACACCACTATATATTTTAAAGGACATTGTAAGAACGAGTCCAAGACAAGTTCAGATACTACGCTTTATTAATAGTCTCAATGACGAATTTTGCAAGACACACCTCTCTTTTGTTTAATAAAAAACACAAGTGTTTTCTCAACTTTTTTTCCCTTTTAACTAGAATATGTTTCATGTTTTTGTGAAAAAACTTATATTTTTTTTGGAAAATATTTTGGGATGATAGATCCCATTTACCTTTGAAACAAGTACAAGGTACATTAAGGCCAAAAAAAAAAGTGTTTTCTCCACCATTTCAAAAAATTTGCAGCAATTGCAAACAACCTATGTGCTTTCATCTAGATGTGAAATTTGTAAATAAAATACAATATGTAACTACGAACATAATGTGACAACTTATTGGACATAGATGATGGAAAAATGGAATGCATGTTGCAAATAGTGACAACTAGCAAAAATTTTTCCACCCTTTTCTACAACAATCTTTGAACAATAATAAAATAACATTTTTTCAACAATTTTCCACTTACAAAGGCTTTGAGTGTGAAGGGAGTTTTTCTCCGAGAGTTGAAAACATTGTCAATTTGATTGAACCACTATAATCAACATTGATCTCTAGTAACTATATTTAGATGTAAATAGTCTAGTTTAAATAGGCCTATGGGTAAAAAATATATATCAATTATAACAATAATGAGTAATTTTTACTCTATTGAGTATTTTTAGGAAAAAAAAAATATCATTTCATTTCTTGAACAATATTGCTCGTTCACTAACATATTTATATGTTTTTTCCTTGTTCTCGATTTTGATGAATACAAGCATCAAAACTTTTTTAGCTAACCTTATGGTTGAATACACAACAATGTTACTAGCTATTGCAATTGCCCAAATACTTTTTTTCCTTTGCATTTTCTTTAAATAAAGCTCCTAATGCTAGAAAATTTTACATGAAATCTACTATGAACCCAAAAAAAATTCTGATAATTATTTTTTTGTTGCATTGGAAAAAACTACTACTATATAGTAAAAAAATTGTGTTTAAGAGATAGCTTCAATGTTAAACTCTGTAATATCTTAGTGTTTATTATGTGAATATATATTTTTTGGGAATTGCCAAGACCATACCATACTACTTGTAGATTGTTCCATTATATTTGTATTGAACCTTCATTTGATATGTAGTTAGGAAATCATTTCTTGATTTGGCACTAGAATTCAATGGTATTTTAGCTTAATTTTTTTGTCCAAATTTTTGTGGTTGATGTAATTTGATTTTTTTGTTATCATATGGGCGCCCTCAAACGAAACGACCCGACCCGAATGCGTTTCATTGGGCGCCCTCCCAAGGCGCGACACAACGCGCCCGACCGAACGAAGGCACAAGGGAGCAAACGAAAAACGAGTCACACGAACATGCATAGGGCACTCGTGCGGTCACAACTTAGCAAATCTGATAAGGGCGCCATCAAACGAAACGACCCGACCCGAACGCATTTCATCAGGTGCCCTCCTAAGGCGCGACACGACGTGCCTGACCAAACGAAGGCACAAGGGAACAAACAACAAACGGGTCGCACGAACGTGCACAAGGCACCCGTGCAATCACAACTTAGCAAATCTGATATGGGCGCCCTCAAACGAAACGACCCAACCTGAACGCATTTCATCGAGTGCCCTCCCAAGGCGTGACACGGTGTGCCCGACCGAAGGAAGGCACAAGGGAGAAAATAGCCCGCACGAATGTGCCTAAACATGTTTTTCTAAAATATGGTTAGCTATTCTAGTATACAATAGGACATCTATGCTATAAAGAATATCAAAAAAATGTTTAATATTAATATTATGGACATTGATTGCATTACAGATTTGCTTCACTCTGAAAACTCATTATTTTTTTTTCTTTCAGAAATTATAGAGAATGCTGAAGACAAAAATTACCTATGAGTGCAAATTATTTATTTTTATTTTTATGTAATTTGATTTAGTCAATATATTAAACATTACATTACAACATCTCTCTGACCAAAAATCACAAGTGTCATAGGGAAGAGAAATTGAGAGAATATGAGTAAATGATTAGTTTTAATTTATTTTTATTAATAACTTATTAATTAGTGTAATTTATATAAATTAAATGATTGCCAAATATAAATAAACTTTAAAAGTTATGTCATAATATATTTCATAGTATATATATATATATATATATATATATATAGAGTTACACCTATAAACATTTAAAAAGACCATGTAACAAGATTTTGAATCATGAAAATTCATCCCACTTTATCATAATTAAAAAAAACAAAAGCCATAAAATTTAACTAAATTATAACTTTGTTTTAATTTTTTATTATTTATTATAAAATTAACATATGAGTTAGATATATATACATTAAAAAAAAAATGTAACATACACATATATATTAAAAAGAAACATGTAACAAGATTCTTAGCCATCGAATTCATCTCTACTTTATCTTATAAATTCTTAATATATAAATATGCTTTGTCACAAATCGATCATGCCCAAAAAACAATAATTTATATTCATATGACATTTATTTTATTTAATCAATTTATTATAAAAAGAAAAAATGCACAATTACACTCTACAACCAGATCACAACAAAAAATTTGATCACCAATAAAGCTGCCGTGAGACATAATTCTATTGATATATATTTTAGAGAAGTGAACAGATGGCAAATGAGACAGCTCGTGGCCGGCCGACGGCGCGCCACTTCCCGGATAATTAATCCACATGATGGTCCACCGCCAAACCTCATCAATGGGAGAGGGGATCACTTGTGCGAAGTTTATGATGCCGAGAACCGGTAAGGAAAATCTGTCAGCGTCCGTATTGCAAAGGTCGATTAAGGTAAGCTTCCCTTTGCCTTCCACCTTACCGCTCATGCAAAGCTTGGCGCATGCAAGAGCTTGGAAGGTGAACTGGAGGCGCGACCAAACCGCTAACTCTGCAACTGTAGTCTGGTATGTATTAACCCTCAGCCTTGTCTTCATGGAGCTTATTTTTCATGGTAAATTCTGGCAGGGTTTTTGTTGGATTCGATGTTTTCTGAGCGTTTTAACAGTCTTCGCCCCACCTAAAATCCCTGTCCGACCTTGTTTTCGGGACCCCCCTTTGTTGACTTGTTGTTTTTGTCTCGGTATACTGTATAACATTTCCAGCAACTGTTTTAAAAATTCTAAGTCTCAAAAGAGGTATATTGTCTGTTTCAGTCTGCCCCTCCTCTGCTCCTAGGGGCTCTGCTCCGGGTTTATAATAGTCATTACTTGGACGACATGTCCTCAAGAGTTTCAGGGTTTGGTTTATCTCGTCCAGTCCTTTCCTTTCTACAGGCATGCAAATGATACTTTCGTAGGGTGGTCGGGGTTTTCACAGGTTGGGTTTTATTGTGTTTGTATGGATTGCCAGTTTATGCCTGTAGAGTCTGCTTTAATCCCCCTGGCCTGTAGCACGCCTTTATGCTGTTCAGGGAGTCTGCGTTATGTTATTTGGGTTGGAGGAATTCTCTGCTGTTTATGGCCCGTCTGCAATGTTTTATGGCGGTATGGTTCTACGATTTGCTGGCAGACTCAAATGGGTTTTGAAACTGACCTTAATGGAAACAGAGGGACTATCTGTATGCTTGAAATTTTTCTAGTTATCATCTGTATGTATGTTCTCCTGCTTAGGGACCAAGGCATTATGGGGAAACATGGCCTCCGCTCAGAAACAACTAAGGGGAAACAGGCGCAGCAGGACCCGGAACCAAAGAAACGAGGAAGGAAAACTAGTCAGGAGCATCCGGAAAATCTTGTAGTGAATTACATTCTAGGTAATTCCTCACCAACCCGCATGCAAATCCGTGGCTGGGAAAGAGAATTGCAGACAGACATGGAAGATACTGAGGCTGAAGCTGATATTCTAGATTTTATTCATGACCCTGGGAACACCCGAGGCCGCCTCAGTTTATTTAACCAAACCATTCATACTTACTGGTTGGTGAAGTGCCTCCTTGCAAAAGCAATCCAAAGTGCACATCCTCCGGAGTTCAAAGTGCAACCAAAGACAAAATCCTTTCTTAAAGACTTGCTGGAGAAGATTGAAAGTCACTTGCAGCATATCAAAATAACTCAATATCAAGTAACTGACCGCATTCAGAGAATGGATGATAGGATGGAACGTATGGAGAAACTGCTACAACAGCTGCATCAGGTGGACATGCCCGGATCGCATGCAAAGGATCCAGCCCCAATCTCATCTTCTGATGGATAGTTTTTACAGTTACCTAGGATCTAGTTTTTTTCGGAAGTATGGCAACTCATGCTAGGTTTTATAACTGAACTTATTTTTTGTTACCTGTTTAAATATGGTGGAACAGTAGGACAGCTAGTAAATGCGTTATATAGGTTAAGAAGACAATATCAATTTTGGCAAGCATACAAAGCACTAAGAAGGCCAACAGACCTGGTTTCCTACGGGCAGGTTGAGGCCAAGTATATATATTCTAATGTAGCCTGTCCTGATTTTATAAATGGAAAATAGAAAAGGTACTACCTAACTTACAAAAAAAAAAAAAAATTGT
>JAXQQM020078358.1:0-15654 GCA_034641835.2 Pinus albicaulis | reverse complement strand
ATATACTTTGGTTTTGTTAGGACCTGGAATTGTCATGTTTAATTCACATTTCCACCCTCTTCTTACTCCTGTTTTTCATTGTTATTGCTATCATTTTGAACAATTGTTGGGCTAGTATCTTAAACTTGGAGCATGATCAGGTAATTATTCATTATTTAGCCTATTTCCTTTATTTTGATAATATTTGCATCAAAATGATCATTGATGATGGTTCTTGTGTTGTTTCAGGAAGGTGTATGAAACACAATCAAAGATACACATGCATCAACAATTAATTGCACCAAGTTTTGTTACTACATCAACACTCCTACACTAGCATTCCCGCACCGATTTGGGGATTTGAAATATTCCCAATATTCCATCAGTTAATTGGAATATTAGAGTCCTTGCTTTTCTTAATTAATTAAGTAAATAAGAGGGTGGAGGGACATAAACCCCATCGATCAATAAAATCCACTTTTGGTGTGTGTATGTGGGTTAATTAGAAGTAGATCAACATTATGGAGTAGTGGAGCAGCTTATTAATGAGGGAAGAGTGGAGATCATGGATCATTAATGAGAAGATCGTGGAGATAGTGGAGGATTCAAAGTAACATCATGGAGCAATAAAAGTAAGATCATAGAGCACTAATGATCATATGGTGAAGGAAGTGGTCCATTAAATGCACACATGATGGAGAAAGTGGAAATTAAATGCAAAGATGATGGATATCATGGACAGACATCACAGTCTTCATGGAGGCTAGTGGCCACATGTGCAGTGCAATTATAAGGTGGGCTAAGGTTAGGGGAGGCTCACAAAGCATAAAAGGAAGATAAAGGCAGCAATAGAAGACAATTTTATAATTTTCTTTTAGATTTGGATTTTTCATTTGAAATTTATGCGCACGCTTCAGTTTTTTAGCTAAGTCTGCAGTGTTGTTTAGAAAACAGGTGTTTCCGAGCGGAGATCCTACCCTTACCGATGGGAGACTTCGAGTGCCTACTCTGGGAAGGTTTCTTTGAGAAGCTATTCATATTCAGGAATTGGTGCCACATTTAGCCCCTCTCTACAGCACATTCAATCTCAGGAATTACACATTCCTGCTTAAGGTTTTGAGAGGAGGAGGTTGTTTCTAGCATTTTCAACTAGGAAACTGGTGGAGGATTCATCCTTTCACCTTATGCTTCAAGATCAGTATTCCAGGAGAAACATATTGATATCTGGCATTCATGCCATCAGTTTATACCTCCATGCAACAAAAATTTCCCAAGGAATTGCACAGTCCAGTCCTGTAGATCTTAAGGAGGAAGGAAGTTTCCAGTATTTCAGCTGGAAATCCTATGCAGGACTATCCCCTCAGTTTGGAAATATTATTTCCATAATTATTGAGCAGTGTTGTGACATATAGAATTAGGCTATGGCTTCAGCCTCCTAGACAGTAGAGTTTATTTCAGTTGTTGTGTATTCATTAGTTGCATCTAATGGAGGAGGAATGAGGAGATAGATCTCAAGCTTCTAGCTTGGAGATCTGAAGGAGGGATCAACCCTCTATGCATTGAGCTGATTTTATATCATTGCAGCCATATTATATTTATTTCATGCAATATATCTGCATATCAAATAGTCATATAGTGCAAGCACTAGGAAGGTGATTTTCCAATATTTTTAGACCTGGAAATCCTTTCTGGGTTATTTTGGGTTTTCATCATAGAGATAGGATCTGAAATCCCATCATCATATGAGCTCTATAACATCTAGATATACGCATTCCCTTTCAGCCAGTAGTCATATTTACAATATTTGCAGAAGGGACACCACAATATAGCCTCTAGCATTCCAACGGTTATGCAGTGCCTTTGATGAGAGGACTTCAGGGTCATTCTAGCCTACTTTTTTAGCTTGAGTGCTTCTAATTTTGAGCACTATTGTACATTGTAATCCACCTCCTTAATAATAAAAGGGCTCGATAATTCTGCATATTTTTATGGTGTATTTAGTTTATCTGTTCATTGTTGTAGTTTCCAGTTATTGTGTTGTGTATTGTTGTCTTTTCCCATTTTTGGATATTACAGTGGTATCAGAGCATGATCTTTGGCTCAGCTTGTGGGAAATATATTTTATGACATCAGAAGAAGAAGCACAAAGGACAGATCTACAATTACGAGGGGCGTAAATTTTTCCACACTTCTCTTTATATCTATGCAGGATCCCTCCAAGGAGGTCAAACAAATGAGAAGGGAGAGGCAAAAGGATACCTTAATAAGGTTTCCTAATGAGGAAGGTCCAAACACTTCCTATCAGCAGCATAAACAACTTCCAAAGCAAAGATCACCACAACAATCTACTATGTCAACTTTCTTTGAAGAGGAAAGTGAATGGCATGGAGATGGAGGAAAATTGGGGTATGAGACTCTAAGTAAATATCTATTCGATTAAAAATCATAGTATACAGCATTCAAGGAGAATCTAACTCTCCAACAGTTCTTACAGCTCAAAGAAGAAAGGAGATCCCGCAGCAGCAATAGAAGAAAAAGGCATAGATTCTTCTTTCCTTCATTTGATGGATCATCGAAAGGCATAGTAAAATCTTGGAGGAAGGAGTTAGATGCATTCTTTCAGCTATACCCAGTAGCATAAAGAGAGGTTGTTGAGATTGCAACACTACACCTTGAGGGTGAAGCAAAGGTTTGGTGGTTCGGTCATTTGAAACATGCAGGAGTGGCTACTTATGCAAACTTCACTCAAAGGTTGAATAGGAAGTTTGGTAGAAGAAAACTGGAGACACTTCCCATAGAGACACTTCCTGTCATTGATAAGATAGTACATGAGGATCCAAAGGAATATGTCATCATTATCACTCTGGAAAAGGAGCAACCACCACCACCACCAGTTGCAGAAGTACTTGCATTAGGAGAAGGAGCACTTGAATCTTTTCAAGATGGTCTTGAGATCTTGACATTGGGAGTCCCATGCATGATACAGGAGATGCATGAGGAAGAGGAAGATTCCAGTGTTGGTACATCAGAAGAGGAGCAACCATCACCATTACCAGTAGTTGGAGAGGCCATTGCACTGGTTGGAGGAACTCTTGTAGTTGTGCAATATGTTCCTGAGATTCAATTGATCCAAGGTTTTAAAAAATTTCCATCCCATATTATTTCAGTGCCTCAACTTGATATTTGTGGGGACATGTCATCAAGGAAATTTCATAACAAAATATTAGAGCACCTTACTGATTTGGAGCAGCAAACTATCACTACATAGAGGACCCTTGACTTGATCAAGGAGGAGATGTATAGCCATCCCTGTTTTTCATTATTGAGCTACACAACACTTTATGTTGAAGTGTGGAGTTTCAGAGGATGGGATGAGCCTAGTCCTAATCATTACAATTCCAGGCTATGAGTTTAGCATTATGTATGGTCATGAGACAACAATTGCACCATCATGTAGATCAACAGCACTGTCACTGAGCAGCAGTGATGAGATGATTTTCCCAATATTCTTGGATAATTCTGAGCACAGCTTCACTCATGGAGCACTGGAGGGACAAATTATCAATGGTAAACCTCTTGTGATGGATATCATTTGCCATTATAAGGATAGAGTCTTCTTGATGAGCATCTCACAACTCAAAGAGAATTTTCTTCCTACAGCATATTCGAAACCTTATGGGTTCTATCGGGCCATTGATGAGAGGATCTCATGGAGATACCTCAAGGAGGGTGTACTTCAACATCTCATGGAAGTGCAAATATTACCATCGGATTGAGGAGGATGGTATTATACCTTGGGTGGATACCAAGTTGGAGCATGATATGATTCATCACCTAGAGTGGGATGGATGGATGAGGATGGATGAGGATCACAACCCACTTTCAGATATATGATACGGGGCGGCAAGAAGCATGGCTACGTTGGTTGATTTTGGTTGAGTATGGTTACTACCCAACATTTCAAATTTTTATAATCCATGCCTTGCATAGAACTTGTGTGATGTAGTAGTAGGAGGCATGGCTGCACTGGTTATTGTTGAGAGAGTTTGGCCATCTCATGACATATCTTATGTCAATGGGTGGAGTATTGTTTGGGACATTGTATGGCACTCACATGATTTGGCAGCGGGGAGATTGGTTATGTTGTTCCGATGTGACATTCTACATGTCAATCAGTATGTTGTTTCTCCATGACTTGCATCATGATGATGTGAGGTGGAGGCAAGAATCCTTGTTGCTTTGGTTACTCTTGGGAGAGTATGGATTGACATTCTCCCATACTTTTCATGAGGATGATGGAGGATGGAAACACGAGGCCTTACTGCTTTGGCTTTTGTTGGGAGAATATGGCCACCATACTTGGTATGATGTTGATGTGATGTGGCAGTAAGAGGCATTTGTGCGGTGGCTTATCTTGAGAGACCATGGCTCTCATACTTATTTTGATGATAATTTGGCATAGTAGCAGGAGGCATTAATGTGGTGGCTACTATTGGGAGACTATGGTTTGACAATTTACATGTCCATCCATATGTCTATACTTCTTATTTTTCACGGTTTTGATATGATGCTTGGAGAATTTAAGGCCAACAGGGCCAATGATGGGAGCATGGAGAGATGAAATCTACTCTATGTAGCATGGGTTGGAGAGATAGTTTATGAGTTGGGACTTTCCACTTTGGGGAGAAACCACTCCATTTCATGTATCTCGTGCAGAGAGGAGGCTCTGTTATAGCAGATGATTTCCACTTGGAGATTCATTGATGAGGAGATGCATCTAACTACACAGTTGGAATCCATGCAAGACATTCTAGAGAGGCAGCTCTGGAGCTGGGCATGCATAGCACATTGGAGGAGATGAAGATACCTTCCATATGAGGATGCCATTTTGAGGGAGATGGATTGTTTTAGCATCCACTTTTTCCATTTATTGAGGACAAGCAACATTTTGGTGGGCAAGGCTAAAATATTAAAAATTTTGCATCAGTCAATTGGAATATTAGAGTCCTTGATTTTCTTAATTAATTAAGTAAATAAGAGGGTGGAGGGACCCATAAACCCCATATATGAATAAAATCAAATTTTGGTGTGTGTATGTGGGTTATTTAGAAGTAGATCAGCATTATGAAGTAGTGGAGAAGCTTATTAATGATGGAAGAGTGGAGATCATGGATCTTTAATGAGAAGATCATGGAGATAGTGGAGGAGTCAAAGTAATATCATGGAGCAATAAGAGTAAGATCATAGAGCACTAATGATCAAATGGTGGAGGAAGTGGTGCATTAAATGTACACATTATGGAGAGAGTGGAAATTGAATGCAGAGATCATGGAGATCATGGAGAGACAACACAATCTTCATGGAGGCTAGTGGCCATATGTGTAGCACAGTTATGAGGTGGGCCAAGGCTAAGGGAGGCTCACAAAGCATAAAAGGAAGATGATGACAACAATAGAAGGATATTTTAGAATTTTATTTTAGATCTGAATTTGTCATTTGACATTTTATGTGCACGCTTTATTTGTTTAGTTAAGTATGCAGTGTTTTTAGCACACGGTTTTTTCAGAGCGGAAATCCCGCCTTTACCCATGGGGGGGATTCTAGTGCCTACTCTGGGAAGGTTTCTTTGAGAATATATTCATCAACATGCATTGGTGCCACATTCAACGCCTCTCTAGAGCACATTCAGTCTCATGAATTACGCATTCTTGCTTGAGGGTTTGAGAGGAGGAGGTTGTTTCTAGCATTTTCAACTAGGAAAATGGTCGAGGATTCATAATTTCACCTTGTGTTTCAAGATCAATATTCTAGGAGAATAATATTGATATCCTACATTCAGGCCATTAGTTTATACCTCCATGCAGTAGTATTTCCCCCATGAATTGCGTAATCTAGTCTAGTAGATCTGAAGGAGGAAGGAAGTTTCTAGTATTTCAGCTAGAAATCCTGTGAGGGACTATCCCCTCAATTTGGAAATATTATTTCCATAATTTTTTAGAAGAACTGTGACATATAGCATCAGGCTATGGCTTCAACCTCCTAGATAGTGCAGTTTATTCCATTTGTTGTGTATTCAGCAGCTGCATCTAGTAGAGGAGGAAGGAGGAGCTAGATCTCAAGCTTCTAGCTTGGAGATATGAAGGAGGGATCAAACCTTCTTGCATTGAGTTGATTTTATATCATTTCAACCATCATTATCTCCAGTTCATGCAGTAGATCTGCATACCCAACAGTTTATAGTGCAAGCCCCATGAGGGTGATTTTCCAAGGTTGTTAGATCTAGAAGTCCTTTCTGGGTTATTTTGGGTTTTCATCATAGAGCCCAGATCTAAAATCCCAGCATTATCTGAGCTATGGAACATCCACATCTATGCATTCCATTTCAGCCAACATTTATATTTACACCATTTACAGAAGGGAAAGTGTAATATCACCTCTAAACGATCCAAGTAATTACGTAGTGCCTTTGATGAGAAGGACTTGGAGGTGTATTTCCAACCTACTTGTTTGGCTTGAGTGCTTCTAATTTTGAGCATTGTTGTACAATTGTAATCCACCCCCTTAATAATAAAATGGCTCAACTATTCTTCATATTTTTATTGTGTATTCATTTTATCTTTTCATTGTTGTAGTTCCGGTTATTGTGTTTCTATATTCCTGTCTTTCCCATTTTGGGATATTATAGTGGTATCAGAGCATGATATTTGGCTCAACTTATGGGCAATACATCTTATGACATCAGAAGAAGAAGCAGAAAGAAGAGATCTATAATGGCGGAGGGATTAAGTTTTTCCACACTTCTCTTTATATATATGCAGGATCTCTCTAAGGAGGTTAAAAAAATGAGAAGGGAAAGGCAAAAAGATACCTCAAGAAGGTTTCAAAATGAGGAAGATCCAAGCACTTCCTATCAACAACGTAAACAACCAGAAAAGAAAAGAGCTCCACAACAATCTACTATGTCCACTTTCTTTGAAGAGGAAGGTGAATGGCATGGATATGGAGGAAACTTGGGGTATGATACTCTAAGTAAATATATGTCAAAGTACAGATCACAGTCTAGAGCACTCAAGGGGAATATAACTCTCCAACAGTTTTTACAACTCAAATAAGAAAGGAGATCCCACAACAACAATAGAAGAAAAAGGCATAGATTCTTCTTGCCTACATTTGATGGATCATCCACAAGTAGAGTAAGGGCTTGGAGGAAGGAGTTAGATGCATTATTTCAGCTATACCCAGTAGCAGAAAGAGAGGTTTTTGAGATTGCAGCACTGCACCTTGAGGGTGAAGCAAAGGATTGGTGGTTTAGTCATTTGAAACATGCGGGAGTGACTGCTTATGTAGATTTCACTCAAATATTGAAGAAGAAGTTTGGTAGAAGAAAACTAGAGACACTTCCCATCTATAGAGACATATTAGTCATTGATAAGATGGTACATCATGAAGATAAAGGGAATATCATCCATAATTATCAGCACTATCACTCCAGAAAAGGAGAAACTACCACCACCACCAGCTGTAGAGGTAGTTGCATCAGTAGGAGGAGCACTTGCATATTTCCAAGATGATCCTAAGTACTTTACATTGAGATTCTCATGCATGATTCAGGAGATGCATGAGGAAGAGGAGGCAGATACCAACGCTAGTACAGTAGAAGAGGAGCAGCCATCACTATTACCAGTAGTTGGAGAGGCCATTGCACTGGTTGGAGGAAATCTTGTAGCTGTTAGATCTTGCAAATCTACTCTAAACTAATCTAAGGTTTGAAATCATTTCCATCCCATATTATTTCGATAAATCAACTTGGAATCTCTAGGGACATGCACTTATTAGTCTATTTCACAGCAAGATTGAAACTGCCTGCAGGTTGAGCGACAAACTATCATATATGAAGGACCCTTGACTTGGTAGAGAGGATAATATATATCCATCTTTCTTGCCTTTCATTGTTGAGCCTGCACAAAACTTGCAACATCTTTGAAGTGTAGATTTCGGGGATAGATGGAAAGCTAGTCCCTAGTGATGCAATGTAGGGCTGTAGGTTTGGCATTTTTTATGGTCATGAAATGTGAGATGCCATCATGTAGATCGACGATGATAGAGATGAGGGCCCCATTATTCTTAGAGCAGTAGGGAATGACTTCACTCATGAAGCACTGGAGGGACAGATGATAGGTGGTAGACATCTTATGATGGGATTAGAATTTTCCGTATCGGATGGAGTCCTCTTGATAGGCACATCTGGGAGCTTAAAGAATTTTTACCTACATGTATTCAAAACCTTGAACCTGTCACTATATTGAAGAGAGGATCTCATGGAGAGACCTCAAGGAGAGATTGCCGCTAACTGTCTCATGCAGGTGAAAATATTACCATCGGTTAAGGAGGATGGTATTCTACCTTGGTTGGATACCAAGTTGGAGCATGGTATGATTCATCACCCACAGTGGGATGGATGGTTGAGGATGATGAGCAAGGGGTTGACAACCCACTTGCAGATCTATGATATGAGGCAGCAAGAAGAATTGTTGTGTTGGTTGCTTTTGGGTGAGTATGGTTACTACCCACCATTTCACATTTGTATGATCCATGCCTTGTGTTAGACTCCCTGCTCTGTCGGTGTGTTTTCCATGATTGTCTTGATTAAGACTATGAAATGTGTTCGACCTTTTTCTTGAACAGGTGTTCATATTCTTGAAAAATCAAAAATCAAAAAAATTTAAAAGAAATGCATAAAAGAGGGTATACCCTAAAAGAAAAATCAAAAGGTAAAGAAAAATAATTGGTCAAAAAATGAAAATGAACCAAAGCAAAATTAGACCAAAGAGTAATGCTAATCTGAAAATTTTACTACTATTTCATATTCTGTAATAAAGCAATTGTGTACGGCTTATGTTTTACTTTAAGATTTGTGAAGGTCAAGCTACATTTAGAAGAAAGCTTGACTCATTCATTTTCAATTTCATGTTGTAGAATAGAGAATAAATATCTGACCAAACAGTTTAATCTTGGCAGATAAGTAGATAGGTAGAGTTAATAAAAGGTGCTCAATAGTTTAATCTGAGCCCTTGGATGTAATAAGGGTAGAAATAGATAGATTTACCATGTAAAAGAAAAGAAGATTGATAAGGGTTTGCAAGTCTAAATGCACCCTAATAAAGAGGAGAAAATGGTAGTGTAAAGTAGATAGGGTAGGTAGATGGTGTTGCAAGGTTTCATGTGGTGAATGATGGTGCTAAATGTGTTTAATATTTTACTTTCATCACAAATACTGAAGCAGAAAATGCACTAGAAAATTCATAGAAAGCAAAGTCAAAATCATTAACTTCCCTCATCACTTTTTCCCTAAGAGTTTTACTAATTTCCCAAAGTGCTAAGGTATTTGAAGATCAAAGGGGCTCAAGGCATTTCCTTGACTTTTGAAGGGACCGGACCCTTGGCCTAATGATCAAAAGGACCTAAGTACTTGAAGTTATTTATCATTATAATCATTCACTTTTAACCTTTTCCTAAGTAAAATCCTATTTTACTTAGGAAAATCATGCAAATTTCCATAATAAACCCTCAAAATCACTTGCTATTCTATGTTTAAGTGTTGAAATTGAGATGATATAATTTACTTCAAAGATCTTCACTTTCTTAGTTGTGTAAAGTATTTTGAGTTTTCCTTGTCCCTTTGTCATATTAACGTCTGATTTATTTATTAATTCCTTATTGAAATACCTTATCCTATTATCTATAATTCCCTTTTACAATAATATCCCAAAAAACCCATTTATTCTAAGTTTTGGCCAAAGTTTATTTAATCCCTTTTAAAATAAAAATCCCCCCAATAAAACCCTTTGGCTAAAATATACCCATATAAATTATTCCCTACCCCTATGGTTAATAAATGACATTTATTTATTACCATATAATAAAATATCGAAAAAGGTTTTTAACATATAGTTTTATATGTTTAAAACGAAAAAATAAATAAACCCGAAGTTTTAATTTAAACTAAAACTTCGAAAATCCCCCGAGCCTCCGTGACCCATCCCCTTGGTATTTCAATACCGCCCGACACCCTAACCATAGTTAAAATTCCCTAACCCCGCTGCAACCGTGATTAAACAATGGAATTAATTAATCACCCGGATTAATTAATAACCAGTTTTCCGCCAATCAAATGCCTCCCGGAATATTTAATTAAAGTTAATCATTTTAAAACCCCGTCGGGCCCGCACATTAAAACCCCCGCCAACTTCACGTCCCATCCACCGTTAGATCACCCCTCTGAAAATCGACGGACAACGATCATTCCGCTGGCCGTCTCACATCCGAAAGTTAACGCGCGGGATGGCAGTGGTTTTGGAATAGTGCACCAGCCACGTGTCGATCTCCAAATGGAATCGCTGCCTCCCCGCTAAATACCACCATCTCCCGAAAGCGGTGCGGAAATTACTGCTTACCGCCCAGTCCCGGTGATGTATCCTCCCGTACCAAATGACGTCATCCTCGGAAAAAGAAAAATCCCCATTGAATTTGTAAATAAAACAAAAACCCGTGTATTTTCTGTCATTTTCACTGCTGAAAACGACTGCGTCCTCCACTGAAGAATTCGAAAATTCCGTTGATTAAGATACCGCCAACCAAAATTGCTGAACGCCATTGTTAGACCAGTGCCCAAGCATCCATCCGCCATTGACCAGTACCTGTAAATTTCAAACTTCTCCATCAAACAAGTATTTATTCGATTTCTTGCTGGAACTCTTTGAAAAATCCACTTTCCTATGTTAAAAATTAATGCCAGTGTCTGAAAAATGGTTAATATCAGTCTATTCTAGTTCCTGCAAGTAAAATCAAAGCTCCTAGAATCAAAATTGCGCCCAGTCTGTGAAAAACCACGAAATTTCCATTTTGAATACACAAGAACCAAAATGGAAGCTCCGGCAACCCTGAATGTAACTCCATTAAATGCCCCTCACAGAGAGTTAGAATACTTACCATTAGTGGATAAATACTTTCAAATTAAAGACTTAGTTTTCGATGAAAGTCCCCTTCGAAGTTATTGTCACTGCAGAGACGATTATTCAAAAGGTTTGGATGTCATTCGGTTGTGGGAATGTAATTTCCTGAGATATCTCATCCCCTCAGTCCGTATTTTCCCAGAAATTATCCACTACTGTCACTCCAACTATGATCCAACTCAAAGGGAAGTTTTGTCTCCTGACCAGAGTATCCTTTTCCCCATCACTCCTCAAGCTATCAATACAATGCTCCATTTTGAACCTGATCAAGATCTTACTCCTTTGTCCATGGAAGAACTACTTGAAAAGTCTACCCAACTGTCCCCAGAAAAATTGAAATGCATTTGCCAGACTTTTATGTTACCTGAACATCAACCTAAGGGACCTCCTCCCTATGGTTTTGCTTATTTTACTAATTTAGGCAAGCTCATCTTGAATATGATATCCTTTGTCATGGGTTTCAATACAAGTGAGTATATTGATGAAATAACCCTGGTATTGTTGTCTATATTTACTCCTGGGCAACCTCCTGCAGTGAAATATGACTTTGCATCTTTCATTGCCAATAAAATCCATGACCAGTTCATGAGGCTAGATAATGAGAAAGTGTTTAAATATTCCTCAGTCATTTACCATCTCATCATCTATTATCAATCAGAGAAGTTCCCTTTTCCTGTTAAAAATCTTGATGCCAAGGGAAACCCTAGATCTGTTATATTTTGGTCTGCCATAACTCACTCTTCCTATAATTCTCCCTATTCTTATGCTGAGTTCATCGATATTTTTGTATATCCTACAACTACCTTGTTGACTGGAATTCCCCCTCCAAGGCTCAGTAATGAGATTAAGAAGACTTTGCAGCTTTCAAGGACATATAAATTTGGGGACTGGTATTTATACCAAAATCATTCAGTCATCAGAATATATGGATGTGAATTGTATCCATTCAAGTTGCCAAAATATGTGCCTATGAGACTTTTTGCCTTAGAATATTTCAGGCAAATGAATAATTCTGATGTTATTCATTTTTGTAATGTTAAGAAGAAAGCACAGCTCAGAATCAAAAGTTAGTTAGGTCCCTTTATATGTAATTCTAGGGATGCAGAACATGAAGCAAAAAATATATTGCAAAACCATTTCAAGTTACAAAAGAGTTTCCGTTGGATTCCTTATGATCCATTCAGTTTTATCTGTGACAAAAGAATGAAGAACAAATCATCACCCTACTTTCACCACAGGATTCCAGAAATAGAACAATATGCTAATCAAGATGAGTGGGTGGAAGGAACACTAGTTGAGAAAGATAGTGAAGAAGACAATATAAACAAAATTATGAAAGATCTTGAGAAAAAGTTTGACCTAGAATCTTTTGGTCAAGTGCAGGTACCTCACATTGGCACTTCTTCAGCAGGAAATCTCCAACAGGGATTACAGGAAGATAGTCCATCAATTGCAGTAGAGTCTAAAGGCAAAGGGAAAGAACCTGAAATACAGGTCATTGAAACTTTCATCATGGCGGAGAAACCTCAAACCTCCAGGGCACCAGATCAAACACAGGTTTCTCCTACTCAAGTAAATCATCCTGAAGTTTCAGAATTGCAAACTCCATCTAATATGGAAATAGGCAAGAAAAGACAGGTTCCAGATCCTACTCCTCCCAAAGAATCCTCAGAGCTACATCAAGCTAAAAAGCAGAAACTCAATCCACTCCCAGAAGTGGAAACTATAGATGAAATAATTGATGATGAAAGAGAAGATAGTCAACTAACTGGCATAGTTAGTGAAACACACACAAGCCACAAAGGAAAAGCATTGCAAAAACAATTGAGTACTGAAGTCTCTTCCTTTAAACAGCCAAAAATAGATACAGGTGATATAAAGAGAACTTTCATTAATATAAAAGCAAATAATGATCCATTGAGAATGCAGGTATATGATCAGTATCTGAGAATGGCTCCACACAATCAGGAAAGATTAATGTCAGCATTTGACATTCAACAAGGAAAAATGATGATGAGCCATTTCAAATCCAAGGTGCCAAAACCCAAGACAACATCTGATTATATTAGGACCAATTTTGAGGTCCTGGCAAAAGACATTCATCCCTTGGACCAGATAGAGTTGCATAAACAAACTGGGGAAATGATATATTCCACCCTTACTGATAAGGCCATGGCAGCCCTTAGGCTGCAAGATTCTTTAAATAATACAAACACCCAGTTGCAAATTGAGAAGGCTTCTTCTCAGGAAAAAGATAACAGAATAAAGTCTCTGGAAGAAATAATCATCAGTTTGGGTCACAATCCCAAAGATATCAAAAGCATTGAGGCACTAATTAAAAAGAAAGATGATGATATTGCTGCACTGAGAAAGCAACTAAAATTACCAGCCTCAAGGCATCCCCAGAATCAAGAAGTTTTGAAGGAAAATTCACAGGAAGAAATGATGGAGTTGCTCTTGAAAATGACTGAGCAACTGAGTGAAACAGAGAAAGAATTGGAACAGGCATTAAGAGAAAAACAGGCTATCATGCAAACATCTACAACAGAGATCACTACAGTTACCACAACAACAGATCAACAAACAGAGTCATCACAGGTAAACACTTCCGGTTTAAGTTCTGATGAATTGGTAAAACAAATGGAAAGTTTAAAACTCAGAGTCACAGAACTTCAAACCACAAAATTACAGCTAGTAAATTTGGAGCAGAAATATGATATGTCTAAAAAGACTGTTGCTGATAATACCAGGGAAATCAAAAGGCTGGAAAAATTGGTTAAGGCTTTAGAAAAAGATCTTTCATTAGAAAATCCTTTGAGAGAAATAAACGAAATTCTTTGGGATAATATAGTTGAGTCAATAAAGAGTGTTTGGTCCTTTGTTCAAATAATCTTTGAACAAAATGATTTAGTCAAAGTAGCCATGGAAGAAATAGAAAAAACAAGAGAAGAATTAAGAGGCAGGCTAGAGCAAGCCAATCAACTTATACAGTTTTTGAACACCCAGACCAGACAACAACTTGCAGAGCTTGGAATTGATGACGGGACAGGTACTATTTTAGAAATAAAAAAAGTTTTTACCAAAAGAACTCTTATGCAAAATTTGGAAAGGAAATGCTGAGATATTCTGGAAGAAATTAATGCTTTCAAAGAAAAGTTTCAGGTTTTATTGGACAATGGGTTACCCAGTCCTATGCTCTCAGAGGACAAAATAATGGAACTAGAAGCTTATGTTAATAAAATAGGTATACATGCTCATAACACAACTGCTCATTCTATCAGTTCGTCAGAAGCAACATTGCCAACAGGGAGGAATCTCTACGACAGGTTAAAGGATTTGTTTCATCTTGAGTATGAAATAAGGTATTTATTCCCAAACAGGCTTACTTTCTTCAGGTACACAGAGGCCGATGAAACATTAAGAAAACTTAAAAGAACCATAATAGCAGAAGATCAATGGTGGGAAGACTTATTGGAAATTTTGTGAAATTTATCTTCAGGTAGAGAATTTTGTCTTTTTACTATCATGTAAAGGATAAATAATGAGTAAAGAGTATCAGTGGAAACGAAGAGTATCAGACAAGCAAGGCAGTAAAAAAGAAATTACTCAGAATGGACAGCATCGAGCCTTATTGTAGGACCTGCCTCTAGCACATCCACAAAGGGAGGAAACAGCACACCAGCAGTTACTTTTTGTCCTATCTACGAGACCATCTGTCTCCTTTTTATTGTAACTTATTCATTAGTCACCCTAGATTATTTTCTAGGTTAGTGTGAGATATTTTAAATCATTTTTTGTATAAATAAACCCTCAAAGAAAGTATTGAGGGTGGATTCTACTACTTGGCTGTGACATTGATGTTTTTGGAATAAAAGTGTTTTGGAGAAATTTATTTGTGGCTTGCTGGATGACAATTTGAAGCTCGGGACTTTTTGCAGGATTCATGTGTCGGATTGCAGTTCAATAAGTCTTTCTATCTTATGTCTTAAGTTTTATATATGTTTATATTATCATCGTGTCCATTTTTGAATACTTGACATAAAAGAATAACTCAGAATTTACTTAATTGTACTCTGAGTTCAGTTGTGATTATTCTAAATGTTTTCCTCTAAATTAGTTATAAGCAACGAATTCTTAATTGCTCTTGCTTCGCTAATTTAAACATTTTGATTACTATAGTAAAGAATTCTTCACTGCTCTTTATTTGTAATCATTTCATTTCTCTCTTTTGAACATGGTGAAATATTTTTAACTGCCTTTCATCCCTTCAAACCCATTCCATCCACTTTAAATTTTAAGGATTGTTCTCTGTTTGGCTATCTTGCCCTGCAAAGCCATCTTGTGTGTAGAATAGAAATATAGTAAAGCCATCCTTTGACTCCATAGCCCAATGGCCTGAAAATATTCAACCTTGCCCTTAGTTGGTGAATTCCACCATTTTCAAACAAACTCTTGGATCTATAACTAGCCTAAAACCTTCTAAGAACAAAGATAAATTATAAAGAGAGAGCCCTCTCTGGATGCAGATTGGCTAGATTCTGCATCCGAAGGTTGGTTTGTGGTTGCCTCGGGTATGCTTTCCTTTTCCACAACTTCGAGGAAAACTGAGTGATAACACCTTGCATAACCTTTGGTGTGATGCGACAGCGGAGAACATACTGAC
>JAXQQM020083188.1:0-20068 GCA_034641835.2 Pinus albicaulis | reverse complement strand
TGTGAACCTCTTCTTGGAAACTCCTCATGATGCAATTCAACCTAGCCATATATGCAAGGTTTATTTTCTTCATGAAGTATAATTAGACCTACTTTCATCCACACATGCTAATTATTACAATTAGAAAGGAAAATATTGAGAGGTGATGTAGTGAAAAGGGATTATTATTTGTAGATTTCATATTTCAACCATTCAAACAGTGAACAATCTTGGAGACGGTGTGCTCAAGGAGGATAATTCTAGGTAATGTTTGTATTTTATCCATACAAAGGAAAATCATTAGATATATAAGGTTACTAAAGGAAAAAAAAAAAGTTATTGCAAGGGGGGCACCATATTGAACTATTTCTAGTAGGTTGGAGCTTCATAATAAGAAAAAAATAGATATTGTGGAGAAGCAGTGCCATAGTGTTGTGTTGACTTGTTGCATGTACATTTAATGCATTATCATGAGTATTGCATGCTAAAATAACACATATTTTAGAATACATGCACCTCACTAAACATACTTTCAACATATTTTTAAATTAAAGGAAAAACATTAGCTACGAAGTGTTTTGAGCAGGTGTGTACTTTCAACAAACCTAGTTTTGAAATAGAGAAAATTCATTAGAGAGGAATTGTGACATCCAAAATGATCTAGGGAAGTGAAGTACATAGAATATGATATAGTGATGCCAATTTTAAACATTAAGAAAGGTAAATTTACCTACAAAGGGAGGTTTCCCTCTTTTCTCAATGAAAAGAGTATGAGGTTGGGAACATATGTCAATTTACCAAAAGGCAAGATACTTTTACAAGAACACTGATGGTAACAACAAATACCTCAAAAGGATGTTAATGTTGAGAAGGAAAGGTTGTTCTATCTAAAAAAAGGAGAATTGACTTTCAGTTCCACCATTTGGAATTCATCTAAGAACCCCCTGTCTACCACTAAGTCTTCATAATCAAATGACCTTTGGGTCACCTTCCCCCAATCCCCTGCACTTTTAGATTCCTCTATCACGCACCTAGTTTCCTCATGAAATGGGGCACATAAATTTTGAGCTTTGCTACCATGCTATTACATTTACTGGTCTCCTTCTTGTCTTGTGCAGAGGCTGGAAGAGCCATATAAATTTTCTCAAGCATCATTGAGATTTCTTCCATCTTCATACACGATATCATCATCCTTCCATATTATCAGGTTGCCATTCTACACTTTTGTGACCATTCACTTAGCCATCATTCATTCCTTCCATTGGCATTACATCAGGCTCTCATCGAGGACCTAAGGCTAGCATCACAAACCTAAGGAAATAAACAAACCAATTTCCCTACCTTCATGGACCCATAAGCTAGCATCCATGGAACAAAGTATTTCCCTACCTTTTGTCATGTGGAACGTGGATCTTTTACATTCACATTAGCATTCAAAATTGACCATATTTTAACAATAGCTCTCCTAGCTACAGTAAACCAAGTTTGTGATATGAATAGCTAGGTTGGGTTGTTGTGTTTTCTAACATGTGCAATGCCAAGCCATTAATTGGTAGTGTATCTTTGAGAGTGAGTTTGTATTTTTTTTCTGTGTGGAAGTATGCATATTAGGAACATGTTTAAATATACTTTGGAATAGTTTCAACTCACACTACTATAGGGAAGGGGCTTTCAAGACGTTTTTTTAAGATAAAAAAGTCTTTTGTTTTAAACATTTAATCTACTGTAAGATTCTATACATGTGCTTTAAGAGAATGCAAACATAGGGATATAAGGATACATTGTACTACATATCACTAGAGATGCAGAATTAAAACTTGACTTTTAACATGAACTCTGCACAATTCAATATTAATTTAAATTATTTTTCGAGAAATATTGAGTTTCTATGAAATCGCTTTTTCTATATCCATACTTTCAAATTTATGAATATATGTATGTAAATATGAATATATTTATTCTGCTATGCATCCATTATAGTTATATCTAGATCATGGTAGCGATTAAACATTGTCAGATACTTAAGTTACAATGCCTCTTCGTGTCTCATAGAAATCGTTATCGGGCAACACCCTCATGACATAGGGGGCATAATTCAACAAGGCACCACCACACGCTATGAAAAATGATACCAACATCAATGCACTGCAACACACTGAAGCACTTTGAAGAATGTTGTCTACATCAATGTTCTACAACTTGTTGGCTTTTGATTTTTTCCCTACACCACAACTTGTTAGATCTTGCTTCAGTCCTTGCCCACTCTGAAGCACTTTGAAAAATGCTCTCAACATCAATGCATCTAATTGACATACATATTTTAAGAGATGCACCGGGGGATGAGAACAATCCAACATCTAGGGAAAAAAAATTTCTTTATCAACCTGATAATTAATTTGATGCAACAGTATGTTAGGGGAGTTCGATTCAATAGGTTTAAAATTTTTCATATCACACCTCTCCGTTAGATAACAATCAACAATTAATTATAGAAGATATATTCAAAAGGAAATATTTATTTGTAATCTTTGCTTTCAAAGTATCGTGGAGCTGTAGTTTGTGAAATATAATATTTTTTTTGTTGCAAGTATTCTCTGATAGGTTTCTTTTGTGTGACATACTTTCACCTGGAGTGCTCTTATATTCACATGTTTCTTCCATATTGGGTAGTACCACTATGTTATCAGAAATGGCACAGTAAGCTATAATTTTTGCATCAAATGGTCAACACAAAGAAATGATCTGGAAAGTTGTTTCTTGATTTTTACTCACTTATTGGTTGTATTTGAAAAAAATAGTGATACTTTACTAATTTGTTTTAAAATGAAGCAAAAGAAAACACAAAGTTATGATGTCAATGTAAATTGATTAAAAAATTGATAAATTACTACTTGATATTGACTTGAATCCCACCTTTACATTGTTTCTATATTTGTATTAAATAGGTCAAACCATCTAGTCTGCAACCCCCACATCTATTATCTTATAGGGTTTGATTGCTTGGCAACATAGACATGGCTATAGCTTAGCTTCTATTTTTTAATTTTGTTTTCCTCCTCCTCGCTACAAAATGTATTCTATTATAGAGTAAAAACTTGAAAGCAAAAAGAGTTGGCTCTTTTATAAGGAGGTTTCTAAACAAGTTTCATACAGTACATTTATGATATGTGCAAAAAATTAAATTAGTATAATTTAGCACAGTTGTGGCTTAACATCTCTCGCTGAAGGAACAAACATGGTATTGGATGTTAACCAAATTCTACTGGAGTGAGATTGAAAAAATATTTCATTTTGGTCTGGCCTTATGCTTGTTCATTCTTGGAGGTTGGTTTGGAGAAGAGATGACTTGGTTGTCTGACTGGTGGTCTTTGGTGAGCCTTGGTATTGCACCAAGAGTGTTGCAACTCCCAGGGGCTACCCTAATTTACTTTATCAACTTGAGGTTCTTACAAACTTGGAGGTGACGGTGATATATACAAAGCAGATGCATTCTGCTCATGTCATCCTCTTTCACTCTACGAAAGGGTACTATTTCTAAGGGTTCTTAGTGAAGTCTGTCACACTTCAATGAAACTAAACTAAATTGAATAAAGGAAATGATAGAAAGAAAGCTAAACTGAATTGCTGAAAGAAAATAACAAGAATGCAACTAATTTAATTTGCATAAAACAAATAACAGAAAGGAAAATAATTCTTTAACCCACACTTAACTTGGCCAAATGGCTAAATGCACTATACTTACCCTATGGTCTATCTACCATGCTTCTATCCATGCAACTAGACATATCCATGACTTAATTATAATTAAAAAGAGTTAATTTTCTATCTTAGAGGAAGAAAAGGTTGCCAAATGAGGTTAATAAGAAGTGATGTGAAGAATAAATAAAGGTTTTGGAAGAAGAAATAGGGTGTTAAACTCGTTATAAAACCTTATTATAGGCAAGCAGAATGACTTTGGAGCAGAGAGAATTGAAAAGTACAGATAAAAATTTGGGAGTAAAAGTACCAACTACTAATGCCACCAATTTTAAATTTTTAAAGGATAGCAAGAAGGATCTACACAATGAACTAAGTTGTGACCTAAGGCAAGGGAGACGTGGTAATGGATGCAAAGCGGAAATCAGGATATGGCAAGTCGGCGAAGTGTGAAGTGCGTATGGAGGATGTGGAGGACATTACACCGTCTAATGACCGTGAAAGTTATGCAAAAAGTTTAAAATGAAAGCATGCACTTCGAATATCGTGTAATTCCAAGAATGAGTTGCAGTGTTTAAAGGTGAAATATAAATGATGACTATATTTATATTTCAACATTCAATTTAATCATAGTGGTATATGAAAGGCAAAAGTTAAATGGTGTGTGAAGTGCGATTTTCGATTTTGAAATACCTAACGTAAGGAACTATAGTGGTGTTGTTAAAGGTAAAAGAAAAATGCTTTATCATATGAAACATAATAAAGGTGGAGAATTGAGGAGCAAAGTAGGCTCGTCAAAGTGGTCTTGAATGGTTTTTCACGTGTTTTTCATAAAAAGGGTAAGGTGGCCGTGAACGAAGAAAAATAGAGAAATAATTCTTTGAATGGCTTAAGTGCATTAGGCAAAGAAAAGGTAAGTACATCGTGAAGATGCGAAGGAAAGGAGGGGAATGGAGGTGTAAGAGCAGTGCTCAAAAGTGAGACACACCTTCTCTCATTCAAGCACGGAACAGAAATGAGATGAAACAAAGAAAGAAAGGCTTTGACTTACAGATAAACTTCAAAGCAACTTAAAAATATGCTTTTACTGTACAAGGTCTGTCTTACCGACTTACTATTTATATATAGGTGACTTGATCAAAAGTTTGGGAAGTTTTCCATTACTATGCATGAGAAATTAAAACTACAACAACAACAAAACCAAACAACAATGAAACTTACTGTGGCTAAATCAATTATAAAATAGAAAAATAGCCAAACAGAGGAAGAAAAGATAGAATGCTAGAAGAATTAGAAGTCAGAGGCACACAATTTTGCAGCCCAACCGACAAGCCTAACTCTTCGGGAACATATCAATAGAAATTCAGTTGAATACCATTACCTTAATTGTAAAATTTTATTACATCTCCGATGTCTTAGGTAAGAAAAGGAACTGCGAGCTTAAAAATTTCTGAATGGAATCAAAGAACAAAATGGAATCAACTAGAACTGTTCCACCCATTAATCAACTAACTCTTCTTAGCTGAATGCTCCGTTTACTTATTCTGCTGTAAGCGGTACGAACACTTTTTGAAAATGGTGATTGGAGTCTGGTATCCAAGTGGGCACATGTATCGATATTCTTCATCTTGAGTTGCTTGGGTTCTCTAGAATTAGGATCGTCGTAGGTTCAAGTGGTGTGGTCAAGGGCACTTGGTCTTGAGTTGCTGGCCATCCTGACCACCGAGGGACCGCGGAGGATCCTTTTGGCCGTTCGAGTTAAGGAGGGCAGGATAACCTCGAATCAAAGATTTCTCCCTAATTTCCTAATGTTGTGCTCATTTATTCTCGAATCCTGATCTTTCAGTGGCAGGGAGAAAGTCACTAAATCATCTCCTTCTCCAATTTTTTATAATCTGCCAAATATTCTCACAATATTCTACAAAAATAATCAATATTAGGAAAAAATATGCAACTACCTTTAATCCTTCCTAAGCACATATTAAAGAATAAGAAAACATTATTAAGTGCAAAAGGAGAGATTTAATATATCCTTTTATGTGCATAAGAGAGGTAGTTGGGCCTAAGAAAAGTTATATGGGCCTTAATTTATGTCTAATTTAGAGGCCCATCATCACCCCCATATTGATACTATTTCTCATCCTCTGAGAAACCTATTCACCCTCCTTGCCTTATGGTCTTTCCTGCATGCTGGCTTATTTCATTTTCTATTTTATTGGTCCATGCGCTGCTCTTCTACTAATCTTCTTGCTGCAATTCTTCTTGTAGATGCTTCATGGAGGTCCTGAGATGCCTTAAGTAAATCTGTTTTGTATTCCAAGAGGTGGTGGATCCACCTTTTATTTTATTTTTTTTCTCTCTTTTCCTTTTTTCTTTTTATTGCATGCAAAGTAAACTCACAGTTCTTTTTTTCTGTAAATTGAGTTCACCCTTGGTTACCCTTTGGCACTCCTTTTCCTCTACTACAAGGAGCTTCTTACTGCCCACTTTCTCAAGTCATTTTTACTTTTTTATTGTTCCTTTTCTTGGTGGAAAAAGTGAGGCTAGTTGCTAGATAAGGTTGAGGTTGCTCTGCTACTGATTTTGGCTATATAAAAAAATCATTCCTTCTCACACTTTTTAATGTTTTATTAAGCTAAAAGAGATTTGAAGAAAGGGTTAGATGATTGCATACCTGAGCCTTACCATTGATTTTTTTTTTGCATGTGATATTGAAGCTGTTGTTGATATGGATGTTGAAGTTGTCTTTGGTGGTTCTGAAGCTCCATTCGATAATATGCTTGAGGTCCTTTTGTAGCTTCTGAGCATAGGAGGAGGAAGTCCAAATTTGACTACCTTTGACTAAGGTGTTGACCAAATTTTATTTTTGTGCCAACCTGATGTTTTCTTATTGCAAAGGTTGGAGAGCACCTTCATTCATCAGAGAGAGATACATGGAGAAATGCACATTTTTTTTTTTTTTTAAGGCTTACTAGCTGCCTCCATGAGGTTTTCAACTAGAAGGTCTACCTAGGCACCTCAAAGTCGGTTTTTACCTAGGATATTTTATTTATTTATTTATTTATTTTCAACAAAATGACAGCCTCATGGAGGTTTTCAATTAGTGAACCAATCTTGGACACCTAAAAGAGGTTTTCATATGATATTTTATTCTTTCCCTCTTTTTCTTTTTTTCTTTCTTTTTTTCACTTTCCTAATCTACTTGAAAAAAAAACCTTTTTCAAGTATAGGAATTCTTCCAATGGAGCCATGTACACATCTAGATGACAGATAAAATCAGGCGCACACTTGGAATACATGCTCTGACATGTACCTGATTATGAGAGATGAATTGCATTGACTGGGATTGTATCAAGTGTTGTTGGAGAAGAGTATGCTGTTGCAGCTTAATGACTGTTTGGAACCATATGTCAATATAGCTGTGATTCCCCTGGTTCACTTGCTGAGCTGGATCACCTTGGATGTCATCTTCTATCATGACATTCAAATATTCCTCTTTTTGTTGATTTTTCTCTTGAACACATGGAGGAAATGCTAGAAAACATGAGAGAACTTTCTCAACATCTGATTATGATATCTGCTCTTCATCAAGTGCAGCCCTTGACTCTTTTATCTCCTCATTCGTATCTTCTTCTTATTTATGTTGTCCTTCAATGACATTAAGAAAATATATTCTTTTCAATACCTTTCTTGAACTAAGATGCAGACCATTTAGATAAAGAGGATATGTTTGGTATCATTGTACCTCAGCATTGTAAGTGGGCTGAGATACTTCACGGTGTGGGTTTGGAAATGGTGATACAAGTAGTTGAGTGGGGGTGGATATATGAGATGGATGTGGTTGAGGCTGTGGTTGTGGTGGAGGTGGATGGTAGGGATAGCATGGAGTTGGGTATGGAGGATATGGAGGGAAATATTGAGGATATTGTGGATTTTCCCAATAAGGACCTTGCCAACCATGTTTCCAAGATTGGTTTTAGGGTTGAGCTGGCCAAGATTTCCAAGGAAGAAATGCATCCCAATTAGTTTGAGATGGATGTGAATAGGCTTGAAATTTTCAGGTGGATCCTTGCATCATATCAAGTTGAATAGTTTTCCAAGGTCTCCTTGGAGCTACATACACAGTTCTTTGGTGATTTCCTTGCTCCATTGTCTTCTTGGTAAACTTATTTAAACCTGGGGAATGATGGAAAACATTTAGTAGCATATGATTCTGCATGGATAACAAAAATATCAACATCTTATTTTTTCTTATTGTGCATTCTTAACATTTCTACTTGTTCACTTAGATTGCTAATAATTTATGTTTTAAAGTTATCAAGAAAATTTCCAAGTTCATCTTGCCTTGCCAATGTTGATGTTGATTTACTTACTATCTCCCTTCCTCTTGATATGTGCTTGCATGTTTCATAAATTTCTTCAAATGATAGTTGGTATACATCTCCTCTACTCATGAGATTAAGGAGATCAATCCACTCATCCCTAATTTTTTAAGTAAGAGGGTTTTTAGTGTGTCAAATCCTAGATGATGCAATTTTTCCCTCTTAACATTATACATGAACCTCTCTATTAGATCCTCAAGGCTCTCATCTTCTTCTTGGTTCATTCTAAAAATTTATTCTCTAAGATCATGATCTTTATATTTTTCTAGAAATATATTTTGCATATAATTCCATGATCTTATTGAATTAGTACCTAGACTCATGAACCATTTAAGAGCTCTATCCTTCAATGTTGCAGGGAAAGAGACCCCGGCTTTTCGAGGTGATAAGCAGTTGCAGATTCAATAAAAGTATCCTCAAATTCGTAGTTTCGTAATTTTCCATTTCTACCAGCAGTTGGGAAGGAAAGATGGAGGGATGTTCTTCTATGTGTATATCTATGGTTTATTTTTGTCGGGAAACCCAACAAGGTCTTATTCACTATTATCATATCCATCCATCTCTATTCCTTCAAAGTGGGTGGTGATGTGTCTTACCGCACCATGTGGTCAAGGGGGTGGGGGCGTTGGTATTGGAGGAAGCAGAATAAAACACATGCCAGAGACCGCTGGGGAATCTTGAGGTTCAAATGTAATTTCAAGGAAATTCATAGCATCGAGAAGATGAAATAAAATTTGATTACATCATCAAATTTAGAGGGAAAAGAAAAACTCACTTTTCGATGGGTTCATTCTCCAAAGTGGCCCGCTTTTTGAGCGGGAGTACTCATTGGATGAAAAATCTAATTCCTCATCCAATGAGTACCCATGTTGCATATTTTCGATGGGTCCTACTACACGAAAAATGAGAAATACATGAAAAATGTGATTGCAATCACGTTTTTTATGTATTTCTCATTTTTCGTGTAAGAGGGTCCATCAAAAGTATGCAACATGGGCACCCATTGGATGAGGAATTAAATTTTGCATCCAAATAGTACTCTTGTTCGAAATTTGAGTAAAAAATTTGGGAGATAAGTTGAAAATACGTGTTGAAAAAGTAGTTTTATTGTTTTATTCTTTTATAATATTTTTACCCTTTTACTTAAAAAATGGTGAATCATCCCACATGGTTGACATCATCATCTTGAATCCTATTAGTTCTTATAAAGTTTATTTTTTTTGTACATTTTTCTTAGGAGGCCCATTTTAGACCTCAAAATTCCCCTAATGGCTACTCCTATGAGGCATGAATATTAGATTTTTATTTTTATTTTTTAATATTTCAGAAATAACATGAAAAGGAAAGCAGAAAAGAATGCTAAAACATAATCAAAGTATCTACTAGACACCATCCTAGCAATGGCACCGAAAATTGGTGAGCCCTGGTGTTGCGCCAAGAGTGGTGCAACTCCCAGGGGATGACCTACTTTACTTTATCAACCCGGGGTTTGTACAACCTTGGAGGTGACAGTGCTATATACACAACAGATGCATTATTTTCATGTCATCCTCTTCCACTCTACAAAAGGGTGCTATTTCTAAGGGTTCTTAGTGAAGTCAGTCACACTCCAATGACACTAAACTAAATTGCACAAAGGAAATGACATAAAGGAAGCTAAACTTAATTTCTGAAAGGAAATGATAAGAATGAAACTAATTTAATTCGCAGAAAACAAAAAGAAGAAAGGAAACTAATTCTACCACACACTTAACTTGGCCAAATGGCTAAATGCACTCTACTTACCCTATTATGTATCTACCATGCTTCTATCAATGCAACTAGGCTATCCATGACTTAAGTCTAATTAAAAAGAGTTAATTTGCAGCTTGGAGGGAAGAAAAAGGGCTAAATGAGGTTAATGAGGGGTTTAACACATGAAACGAGGTTTGGAAGTAGAAAGAGGCGGTTAAACCCTTATAAAACCTTATTATAGCACAAGAAATGACTTATGAGTGGAGAGAATTCAAAAGTGAGATGGCAGAGGGCGATGGAGGACAAGTTTTTGTGATGTGCGATGTCGCAATCACAACTTCAAAATTTTAAAGGGATAACGATAAGGATTGAAATGAATGAAATAAGTTATGTGAAGTGCGAAGTGCGACGCGGTAAAGGCTGCGGGTTGCGATCTGTGATATGGTAAGTTCTGCAAAGTGAGAAGTGCAACGAGTGACGTGGCAGAGTTATTGCATCGGCAAAATGAGTGGTAAGTGTTGTACGAAAAGTTTAAACGATGCGAAGTGTGATTTTCGATTTCAAAATATCGCAATCGTAAGAACGAGTGGTAAGTTTTTGAAGGTAAAAGAAAAATGATGCGAAGTGCGATTTCGCAATATCGCAATCGCAAAGAATGAGTGGTAAGTGTGAAAGGTAAAAGTTAAATGGTGTGAAGAGAAATTTGCAATTTCGCAATATCTTAATCTCAAGGAATGAGCGGTAAGTGTTAAAGGTAAAAGCCAAATGTTGCGATTTACGAAGTGCGACATATGGTGGCGGGAGGCTCGAGGAGAAAAGGCAGAAGTCAGATTTTCGGTGGTCTTGAATGGTTTTTCAGGCGGTTTGCATAAAAAGGTTAAGGTAGCTGTGAATGGAGAAAACCAGAGAAATAAGGCTTTGAAGGGCTTAAGTGCATTAGGAAAAGAAAAGGTAAGTACAATGTTAACATGAGAAGAAAAGGAGGGGAATGGAGGAGTAAGAGCAGTGCTCAGAAGTGAGACACACCTGCAGATTCATGCACGGGAAACAGACAGAAATGTGGGATGAAACAGTGAAATAAAGGCTTGGACTTGGTGATACAAATTCTTCCCAAAACTCAAACATATATCAATTTTGGCCTGTGGGAAGGTCTGCCTTACTCGACTCTATTGAAAAAGAGGAGAGGGGGATACTTGACCACAATTTTGTGGGTTTTCCTCTATTTTAGTACGCATAAGAAATTAAAACTACATCAACAAAAAAAATAAGTAGCAATGAAACTTATCAGAAGTAGATCTAACTTAAATAACAAAAGCAAAACTAGCTGAATGACAGAAAGGAAAAGATAGTAACAACAGAGAAGCTGAGGCACATGGGTTGGGCCCTAACCCAAGAGCCTAGCTCTCTGGAACTAGATCAACAGAAAGTCATCTGAATACTCATTTCCTTAATAATACATTCATAAAATATCCCGAAGGTCTTAACATCAGAAGCCTAATAGCTTGCAACAAAAGTTATGAATGGAATCGAAGAATAAAATGGAATCGACTAGAATAAACCCACTGGCTAACTAACTAACTCCTTCCTAGCTCTAGCTCTACTCTATTTATTCTACAAGGCAGCTACCAACAACTCCCTTGAAAATGGTGATTGAATACACTTTGACTCCAAGTAAACATATATTGAGTGCCCTTCGTCTTTAGTTTCTTGGCTACCTCTTGGAATTCGATTTGGTGGAGACTCCAAGTGAAGTATGGCTTGAGTGCACTTGGTCTTCAGTTGCTTGGCTACCTCTAGAATTCGAATTTCTGGAGGGGGCTCTCACGAGGATCCTTTGGATGCCTTTGAGAGTTAAGGAGGCTAGGAAATCCCCTTGAATCTATACAATATTTCTCCCTAATTTCCTGATGTTGTGCTCATTTATTCTCCAATCCCGATCTTCCAGTGGCAGGGAGCAAGTCCCTAAATCATCTCCTTCTCCAAATCTGTATAATCTTCCAAATATTCTCACAATATTATACAAAAATAACCAATATTAGGAAAAAATATGCAACTACCTTTAATCCTTCCTAAGAACATTTTAAAGCATAAGAAAACATTATTAAGTGCAGAAAGAGAGATTTAATATATCCTTTTATGTGCATAAGAGAGGTAGATGGGCCTAAGAAAGGTTAGATGGGCTTTAATTAATGTCAAATTTAGAGGCCCATTAGTTTTTTTTAGCATCGTGGATGAGAAATGTGAGTGATTATTATAAAATTATGAATATTATGTATTTCTAAGTTCTGCAAATTGATTTATGATAATTTGAAAAATACTATATCCCATTTTGTTCATCTTTTAAAAAAAAATTTCATGCAGTCTAGCCATTATTTGTTTGCTACTTCTAGCCATTGTAAACATTGATTTCTTCCAAACTTAGATTTGGGAGATGAGGTGAATGGAAGGTACTTTTTAGCATCCTCTTTCAAGGTCTCCAAGAAGAGTTTTCAATGTTTGTTAGTTCTACTTCCCACCAGATTATCAACAGAGATCCAATTCTAGTTATGAGTGCGGAAGAGTTGCTACACTAGGGGATACTTCCCCACATTTGTGGAGGGCATTCTTGGTAAAATTGGTGTATAATAATGTTGTGCCTCATCCAAGGGGATTTGAATGAGACATCTGTTGGTGCACAACTAGCTAAGTACTTAGAAACACTAGCCATGGCTAGTTTAGTTAATCCGTTAGGTTTGGTTTGTTCGAATCATAAGTTGTACCATGATAATCTACCAGGAAATTTCATTATTTAATGGAATTTTTCTAAGAGTATATTACTTGTCTTCCATGAATTATATTCATTTTGACCTGTTAAGTGAAAACCTGGTTTGTCATATTTAAAGAACTGATATTTTCTCAATTTTCTTGAATTTTGTCATGGATTGGTTAGAATTTCCCATTTGGCTGCCTTGCTATGCAAAGTCATCATAATCATACTATTTATTCTCATTCACAATGAACCAAGGCACTTAGAAAAGAGATGTATACATTTTATGTTTTGAATGTTGGCTTATAGTCAAAATGATTTTGTTGCATTATACTTTCACAAAGCAAAGTCCTAGAAAGGAAATGAGGACTACATAGAGATGTATTTTGTATTTCCTCTATTGAATGAAGGGGTGCTTGTGTTTATGTGATTTCATGGCTGAAGTAAGATTTTTTCCCTTGGGCCCTGAACTCGTGGAATTTTATGGAATCAAACTTAATAGCATTATTATTTGTGAAGGAATAAAAGAATTTATGGTTTATGTTTATGTTTTTGTGTGATGCTTATCATTATCTGAGCGACTTGTGTTTCAGTCCTTTTATATATTCCTATGCATATGATGCCTCTTATAATGAAAGATCATTTTCCTTTCAAACCATTAATCTTGCTTGGTTTCTTAGTAGCTGAAGTTTGGGAAGATTTAAAAGGCTCCAAGGAATGGTCGTTGAAACTTTAACAACAAGGTATTTTTGTTTCAAGAAGTTTTTGAAAAATTGATTTGAAGAAAAATCACTCTAGAGTCTAGAATTACTTTATCCAAATCACGTATTCTCAGACTATGGTTCGGGCAACAAAAAATGGAGAATGGGAAATTGCATGTTTCAATTCAAAAATTATTTCAAATGCAATAATGAACATGGAACATGAGCTTCAACAATGTTGTGTATGAAGAGGATTGGTATGTAAAGCTACATATGAATTAAACGAGTGTAGTTATCCTTTTCATTTTGGGACATTTCATAATTGAGATGTCTATTGTAGGCAATGACCGATTGCTTGAGGGTTTTGGAAGAAAGTCCGCAAGATAGAAATAAGAGCCCTATTGAAAGGGTTGAAAGGATTCTAAGTCAGATGAATTCTCTACATCCAAAGCCGCCTCATTTTTTTCTCTGCATCTTACGAGAGAGGAAGAACAGTGACCCTTATTGTGATTGTGTAATTTTGTGTGTGTTAATTAATGATTCTAGTTTTGATTTTTATGATGCTAAACAAGATTTTGTGACTATAAAATTTCATATTATATATACCTATTCCCTGTTTTAGGGCCTGGGAAGAAGAAGTTCATGTCTGATTTGGGGGTGATCAAACAATGTATTGCACCTTTGAATATGAGGAAGGTCAATGATCAATATTTAGCAAATGTGGCTTTGAAAGTAAATATAAAGTTATTTAATAAATATTCATTGATTAATATTTAATATAGATTCAATATTCCTTTTCCTTTTGGGGCGAGCCCCTTGCTTTTGTATATTGAGATTGCCATAACTGTTTTGTTCTCAGGTTGGTGGCTTCAACTCTATTTTATCTATTGCTTCTGTATGTTGATATTTTTGGATTTGTTGTTCTGTTCTTCAGGTTGGTGGCCTCAACTCTATCTTAGCTATGTAATTTGTGCATAGGATGCCTAAAATTTCAACAAAACCAACAATTATTATTGGGTGGATGTTTCACACGGTTCTCCAGGACATGCAGATTCACCTTCAATTTCAGAACATCTTATCAAGGCTTCTAGCTTGAATTCACAGACACAATGAATTTTAAAATATGTTGTTTTCTCTTAATGTTTTAAAAAATTAAGAAGTTCCTGTTTGATTTAGGGGTGATCAATCAATGTATTTCACCTTTGAATATGGATACCAAATGTGGCTTAAAATATCTTATTTATTGATTACACATTGAGCTACTGGTATACTTTTACTAATCATGAAATCCACCGCCTAATGTAGAACAAAAAATGTAACAAATGATAGTCTTTAGGAATGTGTTCAATGATAAGGTATGTTGTTAGGCCAAGGAAGTATGAATTTTCTGTCACATTTTAGCTGAATAGAATAAAGACATAGTTATGGCTACCTTGTAACCCTAGGACACAAAGTATTTTTGAAAGGCTTAATCAATTTTTTGAAAAGTTAATATAGAATAGTAGTCTTTGTCTATTACACTACATAACATCTATTACATACATTGATTGAACAACAATGTAGTTGTAGTGTCTGCCCAGAGTGTGCCCCAATTATAATGTGTGACCATTGTATGCAAGGCTATTGATGGAGTGGTTCATGAGGGCACTTGTGGTCTTCAAAGAGTGGATGCCTTGATTAAGAGTCAAAATTCACGTATAGGGTCTCCATAGTGAAAATTTTCCTCCAATTGGTGCAATGTTTCAACCAAAAATTTCTAAATCATTTCCAAGAGGCACAACATCCCCTCAAAAAGGTGCCAAGTCCTCTCTACAAGGGTGATATGTTGCCAAGAAGCCCAACATCCTCCAAAATAAGTGGAAGGACCTTCAAATGAAATGGAAATTAACACATCAAGCGTATGTGTGGCCTGTCCAACATCCTCCAAGTGTGGAAGGTTCAATCCAAGTCAAGGTCATGCAAAGTGCATCATCCCAAAAGGTGCTCAAGTGAGCCAACGTAGTTGAACACAAATTCAATGCAACATAAATTTTACAAAATGAGTCATGTCAAATGTCAGTTCCACTAGGTAGATCATGTTAAACATTGCCTTCAAACTTCACAATGACTCGTAGAATTCATACAATTTTACAAGACTAGGTATAGGAAGGTCATCATTAGCCCATATTACATGTGCTTGTACCCTAATAATAGAACTATTTCCCAAGAAACCCACCAAGGATTATGTGTACTGATAGATGGTATGGTTTGGGGGTAAAAATCCCATGATAGTCATGTGAGGTTATGTATGATACATCCACATGAGTGCCTTTGTTGGGGGAGCACTTATGCATTAGTTTCCCTTTCCTTGGAACCTTGGATTTACACCTCTTATTCACGATTTTCCTTGCTTATTTAACGTATTTTGGATTTGAATTTTATTTTGCTTCACTTAGCCCTTTTTGAGTATGCATTCACTGCATTGTACTTGGGGTGATGTCCTCAAAACAATGGTGCATTGCTAATGCTTTATTTTACTCAGATTTTTTTCATTTTCTTTCTTTCTTTATTATGTTTTGTAATTTGTTTTTTTTAGCATTTTTCTTTTCTTTTTTTTTTATTCATTTTAGGTACATCAACCTCACATATTGAATCTTCTTTTTTTCATGGTATTATGAAGCATGAACCTATATGCAACCAACCCATGTGTGGGGAAATGGAAAGAATCATCAACCTATGGAGAACCATGGATGTTATGTGTGGAATTTTTGTTTATGTTTAGGATGATAGGAGAATTTTTTTTCCTCTAGTTACCCGTAGATGTGAATGGTAACATGACCAATATTCTTGCAACTATACCCTTATGACTACGGTTGGGGGGGACCCTTCACACTCCATGGGAAGGTTTTAATTCTACAATGCAAAGTGAAATTTGTACTCCACATTTAGTTCTTATCCTCCAAGTCTATAACCTTGAAAGGACAATAGACTTTATCGATAAAAAGAGGGAAAAATTTCTCTATGTTTCTAGGTTGTTGTGAAGGGCCCTTGTTTCCTGTGTTTTCTCTCAGTTGTTGACATTCAACAAAGGTGACAGTGACTGTCTATATAAGAGTTCCCCATTACGGATGTGAATCTTTAGTGTGCACCCTAAGGGTTTTTGGACACATAATGAACTAGATGTGATGGGCCTTTCCCAAGGTAGACAAATTATCCCATGGGGATAGCTACAATTTTTTTCCTGCTTACCACCCTTTCTTGTTATTGTAGTCCAAATATACTGGCTAGAAAAGGAAGTTGAAGGGGCCAGATTGGCTTGGGGTGCTTGAGGTGATAAAGTGTCCATTGATGGCATTGATTATGTCTTTCAGGATTTAGAAACTTACGTAGGTGTTCAATAGAATGATATGCCTCAAAAGCTGGTGCAGTAGGCTGCACTTGCAATTGATTGTTTGATATGATTGAAAGTCATAGATTTTATTTTTGTTATGAGAAAACACTTAATATTCAGAGCACACATAGAGGGTTGCAGAAAAGACAAAAAATATTCCATTTTTATACTGTATGAAATAATATATATATATATATATATATGCAAAAATTATTGTGTTTTTCTATGGAAAATCCCTTTCCAAATATTTTTAAAGGAATGAGTCATTTGAAAACTTTGCAACCATTTTTTTTAAATGAATAATGCAAACATGTCTTAACATTGCATTCTATTGGTTCCAAGTCAGGATCCTGATGATGTGAACCAAAATATAGAATGCCTTAAAAATATACAAGAACTCTCAGATAGATTATAGTTGGCCTAGAATGGTTGGATTTGTCATCACAAGGAATGGCCCAATATCAGAAAGTAGAGACAACCTTAGGCCACCTCTTCAAATATTTCATCCATTTCAGGAACTAAATGACTCTCTTAGGTTGCCTAAATTGCACCTTAAGGGCGCAGCTACCAATCCTCAGAACTATGAACCTCACAAAATGCAAACAAGAACCTATGTTGCCACTACATCTGTTGCTCCTACATATAGAGGTTTCAACACAGGAAGGCAAAGCACCTCTTAGAAAACCACAAACATTGACTTAATTTTCACAACAATTCAGGCACCATCCAATGCATTCACAACATTGAACCGATTGGAAATGATGGATGCATTCAAAGAGTTGAACCAATTAGAAGGGAATATCAAAGGCGATGGCATTGAGGTTAAGGAAAATCCCGTGAATAAATGTTTTCCGATGGAATATTTGTCTCGACTATAGATGTGGCATAGTTTTTGACACTAAACATCAACACAACAAACCCAAGTTCAAAGCCTAGCAAGCACAAAGCCTCAATTGATGTTAAAACTTAAAAATTGGTCAAATTTGACAGCCCCCACACTAATGTGAGTTTGCTGCAAAAGTGCCAAGTTGGAGTTGGTAGCACCCCACATATCAAGAAAATGATGTTCCCTTACTTCAAAAAAAGAGTCTTCTCATGGAATGCATGGAATTTGGAGTATTTTGAACCCGTGCAGAAAAGGCACCATCAAATTCCCATGCTGGATGCTAAATCATATATACAAGTATCATTTGGAAGAGGTTGAGGCAACCGGTGTTTCGATTCAGACATTGCCTAATCTCATTTGATCTAGCTCTAAACCTTTTTCTTATACACATGACTAAGGTAAATCCTAAAGGCTAAACGAGATGTTGCAATGTGTCAAAGACAAGGATTTTGACCCAATTTAGAGGTCGTTCTATGTTTCCTTACATTTATATGGTCACATACTAGAAATTTGTAAGAAACCAACTAGATCTACACCACACAACAAACAATGGAAGTAAATTTGTTTAAGAAAATGGTAAAACCAATGAGCAAGATAGAAAAATCAATTTGAAACTAAACGTGATACTAAAAGTAAAAAAAATCACAAATTTATATATTGAAATAATGTTTTCCTTACAATACATAAGACACATGTAATCTCCTGAAAAAAAGTGAACACTAATATTAGGCCTGAAATTCTCTGAGAGTGGTACAGATGTTGCACATACGCAAATCAATCTCTCAAGACTACCTATTTTTAACAAAAAAATCCTAAAAACATACAAATACATGTGGCATGAATTATCTATGGTGCATCCTACCAATGAGAATTTACAACCATCCTATCAACCAAGATTAGATAGGAAACCTACCATCAAAGATTCAATAAAAAAACTTTAATGACTAATCAATCCCATCACAAAAATCTAAACGAACTTATCCTATCACAACAATATTATTAACATGTAAATCTTATTAATCCTACTCCATGGAGTGAACTCAATTTTCCCTTAGTGCAATAAAGCTTCCAAGTTGTGAAATATAACTCGTTATTCTTCAAGAGTTATGCCAGCACTATCCATGGCTCTCCAACTCATCCAAGTGATTAGTATTTCTTCACTTTTTTCATGGAATATTTGACGGTCCCACAACTTGTACAAAACCACATCCTTAGACAAAGCACAAAGTTGAAAAAAAAACATTGGTGGTTCCTCTCTGTAATACCCCATTTTTATGCCTACAGTATGATATACTGGCCATGCATAAAAATTAATTATTTTTTGTAATTTATTCAAATAGTTGGTAAGTCATGTACAAAGGCCCCTTTATTGAAAAGGAAGTTTGTTGATAAGGTATATTCATAAAAGAGACCTACGAAGTAATGTTTTAACTAAAAGGGTTCAAAATTCCATTTACATAAGAAAATAAAAGTGAACCTATTTCCTAAGGAATTACCCGAACCAAAATATTTACCAATCTGGAAGTTGATTTTCAGGTGCAAGTCTCCAAATGAATGTGATCGCATCCTCCCTCACTTTGGCATGGACATCTGATAAAATTTCTGCAAACAAGACTTTAATGCAAAACAATAATTGCACCTATATCCTAAATTTTTCCTAGATCTTAACCAGCCTTTAGGCTGTTATGAAATACAAACAAAACAACAACGACAACAGACAAAATTTCAATTCTTAACAACCCTAGTCATCATGGCAATCCAAAAGAAAATATGCCAATTTTTTTTTATAGGTTTTAAGTTTGTACTATAGATGAATACAAGATGAGAAATGCTCCATATTGTGATATTAAGCCATAAATGGACGACATTGTGCATTTCATCCTCTCCCCATAAAGAGCCACTTGGGACTATGCTAGTGATAATTCACCAGAGCATTGGATCTGTACTAGCTGTATTAAGACAAGAAAAAATAAACGAAGACTTGCTTTGACACTTCCAAATGTAATATCAGGTTCAAAGCATGTGAAAAATTGCCTCCAGGCTATCTAATATAAGCATAATTAAGAGAACAGTAGAGTGTTATTTCCCCCTTGCTTTTGTTGATAAAAATCTTCTTTAAATATTGATATAAACAATGATAATATCATTTTCCCATATACAACTTCCTTGGGGAAACCCTCCAAAAAAAATTTCACATTCTGTGAACAGTGCTCTGCTGTTGGTAGAAATGTGCCAACCCTCAAGTGACCCAAGTTAATGTGAATGGTGCTCTGCTGTTGGTAGACATGTGCCAACCCTCAAGGGACCCAAGTGGATTATACCTTGTGATCTTTGTGGTCATTATGGCTTTCCAAATCACTTGAACTAACCATTGGGACTATAAGACATTGTTATCTATCAACCTACCTACCTATCTATATATATATACACATATTTGATTTATTTTCCAAAGAAACCTCATGAGTATTTTTTTTTTTTAGGAGCACACCTCATGGAAAACCCTTCATGTACTTTTCCACGATCCATGGATGGTAAATTCGGTAAAGCAAAAATCTCAAGTACTTTTCCACAATC
>JAXQQM020063043.1:0-54362 GCA_034641835.2 Pinus albicaulis | reverse complement strand
AGACTGAGAAGGAGGGAGGGCAATGAGTTGCCTCCTAAACTTTATCTTATGTCCATATAGAAGGGAGTCTAAGAGTCGAGAGGATGGAATTGACGGAGTTCAATCACAATCCTGAATCTTTTGTTTTTGGATGCAATCTAGACCTACAGTCATGTCAGCAAACATTAATCTAGGATTTTACATGCTGCACTTACACAGATTCAACAGAAAACTGGATAACTGGGATAGGAGGGATTCCTAGTGGATGATTACAAATCAACAGTAGCCAACTATAGCTAAGGTATAGGGCAGGGTTCAAATAAAGAGGCAGAGTTGTGGGACCTGATAAGAGGGCCAGAACTGGGTAAGGAATGGGAGTAAGGAAGTTGGAAATGCAAAAATATTTGTAGACAGTGGCTGAGACCAAAGTAACTCCATGCTATCCATGAAAGCATTAAGCATTGACATCAACAGGGAAGGAGTAAATTTTGGTTCTATGGGCCATAAAGTGAATAAATCAGTGCGCCCTAAATAAAACGGTCACTGGCAAAAGAAATCATTTCAATGTTTAGACTTGCCCATCCATGTGGCACACTACCTATAAAAACCTGTGGCAATTGATGATAGGGACAAAGTTTATTTCTTGAAATTGGAGATTTCTACTAATGAAACCTTCAGATGTGTTTGCAGTTATCTTGCAAGAGATTTGCATCACAATTTTTCTATGTTTCACCAAGCTTCTAGGATAGGGGGGAGCATAGGAGCAAGGCAATGCACAAGGGGGACGAGTGGGAGTGAATTCATGGGAGCATGGGGCATCGGGGTCCTTAGCAATGAGCATAGATGTCCCTGTTTCTCAAATTATAAAATTAAAAATAACAATGATAAAATCCCAACAATAGTAAGTCATCCCATGCAAATTTATCATTGTGCCATCCAGTGGAAACACTATAATCCTGCTGATCCTAAATCCTGAAAACGGTTAATTAAAGTCAAACAAAGTAAATGAACTATTTTCCTAAATCCTGAAAACTGTTAATTAAAGTCAAACAAAGTAAAGGAATAATTTTCTTCATGTACCTTTCTGAGGACCAACAGGCTGTTACTGATGCCTTCTATTGTACTACTTCACCATAACTGAAGAACTGTTCGCAGAAGCTCCATGTATAATAGATATGCAATGTTTCGCTATGTTCCTCCTGTTGGCCAAAAATCAAAACCAACAAAAAGACCCAACAACCAGAGTTATTTCTCGTCCACTGCTAATCCCACAACCACTTCCTCCCAGCCAAGTCGTCAACCCACTTTGGATCAACATTGGAAAAAACAATGCAAAGAAACTTCTTATCAATACATTGCTAGATGGTGGTATGATGCAGATATCCCATTTAATGCTACTCGCTCACCTTATTACCAAGCTATGTGAGACTCTATTTTAGCTACAGGAAAGGGCTTCAAAGGCCCTACTGTGCATGACTTGAGGGGATCTCTTTTGCAAAAAGAGATTTGTTCCATTGATGAGTATTTGGCTGACTAAGAGAGTAATGGCTTAAAACAGTTTGTTCCATCATGTCAGATGGATGGACTGAAGGAAAGAACCGCACTATCATTAACTTCCTTGTTTCTTGCCCTCAAGGAACAATGTTTTGAGATCAGTTGATGCATCTGATAAGGTGAAGGGTGCAACCCTTCTATTTGAGCTTTTGGATGAGTTTATTTAGGAAGTGGGGGAGCAGAATGTTGTGCAGGTCATCACAGATAATGCCTCAAACTATGTTCTTGCTGGAAAGATGCTTGAATCCAAATATAGGACCATATTTTGGACTCCATGTGCTGCACATTGCATAGACCTCATGCTTGAGGACATAGGCAAAGTAGAGTGGGTAAAAAACACTGTAGAGCATGGCAAGTGCATTACAAAATACATTTACAACCACTCATTTGTATTGAGCCTAGTGAGGAAAAACACTGGGGCAAAGAGCTTGTTAGGTATGCAATTACAAGATTTGCAACTCACTTCCTTGCGTTGCAATGTCTCAATTCTCAACAGAAAAACCTGCAGAAAATGTTTTCCTCTGATGATTGGACTGAATCTCGGTGGGCTCGTAGACAAGATGGAAAAGACACCAAAAAGAAAGTCTTTGACAATTATTTTTGGAGAAGGTTTTTAGAGCTTGTAAAAATTACTGAGCCTCTTGTTAAGGTGGTAAGGATGGTGGATGGGGAAAAGGTGGCAATGGGATACATTTATGAGGCTATGGATCAGGCAAAGGAGCAGATACAAGAAGTTTACAGGGACAGGTTAGCTAAATATGGCCGTATATGGGATATCATTGATAACAGATGGAACAATCAACTCCATCATCCTATACATGCAGCTGGGTATTTTTTGAACCCAAAGTATCATTATAACGCTCGTTTAGGAGATCAACAGGATGGGGAGGTCAAATCTGAATTGATTGATTGCTTGGAGCGCATGGTCCCCATCCGTGCAGACCTGTTGGAAAAACATAAATAAATTACTCTTTTCAGTATAGCAGCTGGTACCTTTGGAAAGAACTTGGCGAAAATGGCAAGAGATGTGGATCAACCACGTAAGCAATTCGAATTTGTTTTTCTTTTCAAGTTAAATTGTTTGTAAATAAGTAATGAAATGAACTATGTTACTAATTTATGTCTTTTTATGTGCAACACAATGGTGGGAGTCATTTGGCGGCCAATGTCCTCAATTGCAATAGAATCCTCAGCGAAACTTGCAGTGCTTCAGGTTGTGAGCGCAATTGGTCTGTTTTTGAGTGCATACACACAAAGAAGAGAAACCATTTGGAACAGAAATGATCTTGTGTTTGTGCAATACAACCTTCGCTTGAGGAAGAACCAACTGATGAACAAAACACCTGATCTAGATCCCATTGTGTTGGAAGATATCGATCCAACATCAGAATGGGTGGAGGAGACTGCAGATCCAGTGTTTGAGGCAGATTTTGATTTTGATGCAGCATTAGCAGGGCATGAACTTGAAGCAGATTTGGTGGCGCCATCAGACGGAGACCCAGGATTGGTAGTCGCATCAAGGAAAGGCAAACAACCAATGGAAGGAACTAGTCATGCAACTCGAGTAACTCGTGCTTCCATTAGGTCCACTTCTATTGTTATTGGTGGCAGTGGTATTGAGGTTGCAGATGAGGCTGAGGCATCCTCAGACTCTGATCCAAATGAACTCTATGCAGCTGCCGATGTTGATCCTGTGTCTAGTAGTGGTGATGAATTTGATGATTGATCATGATTCATGTGTACACTCTAGAGTCTAGACTCTAGACTTGTAGTCTTGTATTAGGCCAATGGCCTCATAGCTTGTAGCATTGTTTTTGGACTTTATGGGCCATTTGGAACCTCATTGCTTATGTATTTTTTGATGATATGTATTGCACTCGGTGCCATTTCGATATATTCACCTTTACATGGTATATAAATGAGCAAACTTTGCATATTTTGTCTCTATTGGCTTGGAATCATGGTTGCAAATCTTTAAAATAGTTTTTTTATTAAAAATAATTATTTATAGTATCTTTTTAAAAATCGGTTTGTTTAGACCTGACCAGTACTGGTTAGACCGATTTCGGTCAAAAACCCGGCTCATTAGGTCCATCGATCCAGTCACCGATTCCAGTTTTTAATACTATGAGTGAAAGGGGTCATTGGTGGAAGGGATAGAAGTGGAGTCTTGAATGTCATAATCATCATACCCACTCTGTCTTAGGGATTCTATTAGTTCCCTCTTCCTTGCAATTTCATCTTGGATGGCCTTCTCCCTAGCCTTAGTCTCCTCAAACTTTTCAAACTTGGCAAGGTATTCTGCCCTAATAGAACCTATCACTTCATTAGGTGCATCACATGGCTTTACTTGGCCTCTTATCCCAGCCAAGTGTTGTTTCAATCTAAGAATATCCCCACCTCCAATAGATTTTTCACAAAATTTACATATCATCTTTCCATCCGCTACATCACAATGGGCCCATGCACTGTCCTTGGCTATTGGAGCCATCTTGACTTGAAGTAATTGAAATTTGGAAATAAATCTGCCATTTAAAAAAATTGCAGCGAAGATAAATGGACAGCCAAGGCTAAATTTATGAAACAAAATGCACATTCAAACATACAAAATTTGATAGCATAGGAATAGAGATTTGATAGCAATAGCATAGCTAAACACATAAGAAAAATAAATACATGAACAACGATGAAATGATGGATTTTTCTAGTGAAAATCCTTACCTGGCAATGCAAACTAGCTTCCTTAGCCTCCTCTTGAAGATGCCAACTCTACTGACAGCTCCAAACTATCTCCAAAATACCTCCAACTCCAACTCCAAGCCACCAAGATCGCTGCTCCAGCAAACACTCAACACTCTCCAAGCTCTCAATAAAACTCACAAAAGTTGCAAATGAGATGGTGTGCGACAAATGAGAGGTTGTCCCTGCTTATATAGGATTGGGGAGGGTTTTTTTGGAGGGAAACAACCCTCCCCTTCCCCCCAAATCAACCCTAAACCGACATTCTGTCCGTGCGTGGGTCCCAACAGCCGTTTAGCAGCTGATCAGCCAGTTTCGTCCTTAACCGGCCAGTCAGCACCGGTTTGACCGAAATTTCATGCGAAGGAGGGGATTCAACCGAGTTTTTTGATTGGTTTTGATCAGCCAGGGGTCTAAACGGTTGGTTTGACCGGTTTCCGATTTGACTCGGCTGGTTTTTAATACTATGCTTCATGATAGATTCATATTCCTCGTACATAGCATCCTTCCAAACTTGATGCTTTACAACTTCTTCAAATGATCCAAGCTCAGATTGTACAATAATGCTCATGGCTGCTAGGTACCCTTGGTACCTATTCGGCTTCTTGCTTTGTTAATTTAAGATAACCATGGTGTTCTATGCTCAATGCACTTTTACTTCAATCTTCTTGAAAGTAAAATGCTGATAAAACACAATAAAAGATCAATAGAAGACAAGCCAAATATAGATCAGATTTACAATTCCTTTTGTCCAGCAAAGATATGAGAGATTGTGGCGTTACGACAGTCAGCAAGATGCATCAACTAGCAAAGTCTTTCTCGATCAGCCAGGACTTTCATGTGTCACGCCCACAGCCCTCAAAGACAGCTCATCACAAGTCAACACAAGTCAAACCAGGGACAACACAGAAAAGTCAACGCAGCAAACTAGGGTTTTGGTCAAACAACCCGGAATTCATCGATTTTAGTGCCCAATTGTAGGGCCTCCTAAAATCGAAATTTTTGTAGAAGATTGAGGTCAAATGACCAAGGGTTGACCACAGTCAATGCTGGTCAACGTTGCAGCAGAAAAGCCCTAAACAGATCAGCGCAGAAAACAGAAAGCCCTAAACAGATCAGAGCAGAAAACAGCAGCTTCGCTCCACATGTGTGAGGGAAAAAGGCCTCCAAAGGCTATCGAACCAATCATATCACAATGAGAGAATGTGTGATGAGATGATGAGAAAATGACCTCCAAGCCTTTCCAATTTATATTCATCAATGAGGGTGTGTGACACATCTCTTAGGCATGTGGGATAAATCTGGCCGACCTTGCACATGTGGAAAATAAATTTAAAATCAATGTTCTGCTCATCCGATCAAGATGATCTCTAGATCAATCTTGCACCTCTCCGAAAGAGGAATCCAACAAGAATATGACCATCGTCGTATGAGCAGTGCAACATGGAGTTTGGACCTAGATGCCCAAAATTAACATGCTTTTACGAAATGTTCCTCTCGGAGCAATGTGTCTCTCGGCATCTTGGAGAGTGTCCCTAAGCCATGAGGGTCTCCTTTTATTTGAAGGAGGTGGATCAATAGGATCCATCAGACCTTCAACATCGGGCATTGGTTCACCCTTCAGTTCTTTCTGCTTCCTTGCTTCTTCTTCTTCTTTGTCTTCCTTTGAGCTAGGAAGATTCCTAACTTTCTTGAGAGCAGCATCTTCATCGAAGGTAACATCGTGGCATATCTCCACTTCTCTTTGACCAGGCACATAGATTCTATATGCCATCGAGGTGCATTATAGCCCACAAACATTCCCTTCTTCCTAGAAGCATCCAGCTTGCTTCTCTTTTCTTTCGGCACATGAAAATAAACGAGACTTCCAAGAACTCTAAAGTTAGAAACATTAGGTTTCTTACCAGACAAGACTTCTTCAGGAGTTTTGGAGTCCAGTGCAGAATGTGGGCATCTATTTTGAACATACACAGCATTGTTGGCAACTTCTCCCCATAGAAACTTTGGAAGACCTTGGTCATAAAGCATGGCATGGGCAGCTTCCAGAATGGTTCTATTCTTCCTTTCAGCAACACCATTTTGTTCAAGAGTATACATAGTGGTGGTCTCCCTCTTAATGCCAACTTCCCTGCAATAGTCATTGAATTCATTTGACTCATAATCAGCTCCATTATCGGTCCTTAAAATTTTGATCTTCTTCCCTGTTTGATTTTCAACCAAGGCCTTGAAGGTACGGAACCACTTAAATGCTTCATCCTTCTTCTTCAAGAAGTATATCCAAGTCTTGCGGGAGAAGTCATCTATAAAAGTGATGTAATATAAACATCCTCCCAAGGATGTTACGGGCATCATACCAGATAGATCAGAATGTACCAATTGCAAAATATCAGATGTCGTCACAACCCTGACAAACAACTTCATGATCATCTTTGAACTCAGGCATCCCTGTCACCACCTTCCTTACTTCGGGAAGGGCCTTGTAATGAAGGTGTGCAAACCACCGGTGTTGTAGCTCGGCTTGAAGAGTTGTGTCACATGTCATGGCCCCCAACGGACTTCCTCCAACCTGATAAAGCGTATCAACTCTAAAACCAATAGTAAGAGCTTCATTAAAGTTCTTATTCTAAATGCGTACCTTTCCATCGATGAATGCCACCTTGAATCCTTTGTCTTCCATTGCCGAAATGGACACAAGATTCTTCTTCAAATCAGGTACGCACAACACATCTTGCAAGCGGAGGACTTGACCTTGAGTTAGATGAAGGGTCACAATCCCTATCCCTTTTACGAGATAGGTGGCATTGTCTTCAAGGATAATCTCCAAATTAGTATCCTTCTCAATCAAATCAGAGAGGGCTTCTTTATATCCAGTGAGGTGCCTTGAAGCACCAATATCAATCAACCAGACATCTAGGGTGTCGGGAGGAGATGCAGCAGAGAGGGCAGATATAAGAATATATTCATTTCTCTGAATATCAACAACATTTGATTCATCATACCTGGAATTTCTTGACCTCTTGAAAGGTTGACCATTACCACTTCGATCAGAGGGAGCCTTCCTTTTTCCTTTGAACCTATTGTTCCTTTGATTTCCATTTCCCCTGAAGTTGTTGTTGTTGTTGTCATCATCTCTACGAGAGTCCCTTCTATTGGGGCACTCTCTTGCATAGTGACCAAATTTGTTACAAGTGTAACATCTTCCTTTTCTTCCTTTGGGACCCGCTTTTCTATGGTTTTGATTTCTCAAACCACCATTGTTCCTCTTCTTTGCATGAGCGGTAAAGACAGTAGGGTCACCTTCATTCCCATTAAAGGGATGGTCTCTCTCCATTATCCTTGTCTCCTCTTGAGTGCATCTCGTCAACAATTCATCAAAATCAGGAATCACATTATTATTAAGAATAGTAATATTGAATACATGCCAATCACAGGGAAGTCCTCCAAGAGCAATGAGAACGAGCTCTCGATCAACTATTTCTTCTCCAATAGCTAAGAGATCATTCCCAATTTCTATGAGCCTAATAAAATAAGATTGCATGGATTCTTCTTTGCCCTTCTTGATATTCTTCAACTTGTTCTTGTAGAAGATAACTTGATTAGCATTGCTAGCCGTAAACATGCTAAACAACTTATCATACATCTCTTTGGATGTGCCCAACTCAGAGATATAAGGCACCAGCTGCTTATGAATAGAATCCCTGATGATCATCTTCGCCTTGACTTTCCCTTTTCTATACTTCGTCTTTGTGGCAGCCGGTGCATTTGATGGAGGCTCATTTATCTCCCCCTACACATAATCCATGGCTTCTTGATCTTCCAATACCAAATCTAAAGACACCTTCCAGGCATGATAATCAAACTTATCAATCAGCTTATCATTAGTCCTGAAACCCTTGTAGGTTGAGGAGGCCATTTGTCCTTAATAAGACAACTTCTTTGGTGATTGCTTTTCACACTAGCTTGGGCTTTGTCTTCACTTTAGCTTTGATACCATGTTAAATTTAGATAACCATGGTATGTTCTATGCTTAATGCAGTTTACTTCAATATTTATTATAGGCCCAATTCAGATTAGAAATCACAAAAAAATGAAAGTAAAATATTGATAGAACATAATAATAGATCAATAGAAGACAAGCCAAATAATATAAAAAAATTTGTAATTCTTCTTGTCCAGCAAATATAGAGAGAAATGTTTGTTACAGCAGTCAACATTGAACAAGATGCCCTAGCCAGCAAAGACTTTTGTTGGTCAAACCAGCTCTTCCAACATACAAGATCAACCTTCCTCAAGTGTCATACACACCTCAAAAGACAACTCCCAAAGCAGTCAACACAAGTCAACAAAAGGATCCCTCATCCAGATTTCCAGCATCGCATCCATTTCCGACATCCAGATTTCCACGTGGGAGAGAGAAAAGCCTCTAAAGGCTGTATGAACCAATCAGAAGAGGAAGAATGTGTGCGATGAGATGATGATGAAATGAGCATCATCTCTCTCCTATTTATATCCATCAATGAGGGTGTGTGACACATCTATTGGGCTTGTGAGCCTACATTACAATTCTAGCCGACCTTGACAATTTGCACGTGTGGAAAATAAATTCAAAATATTAGTTCTCCTAATCCAAACAAGATGATCTTTAGATCAATCTTGCAGCTCTCCGAAAAAGGAATCCAACAAAAATATCATCATCATCATATGAGCAATGCAACATGGAGTTTGGACCTAGTTGCCCAAAATTAACAAGTGTCTATACTTGTGCATGTGTGATTTACTGCTATTTACTTTCTGCTGTGCAAAGTAGCTTTTGTTGAGATTCTTGGTTTGTTAGCGTCAAAGATTTTAAGATTCTATCCTAGACCCAAGATCGTGGAAATTCAACATGGTATCAGAGCATGTCTAAGCTACTTTGGAAGACAGTGAATCATCAGAGTGCACAACGAAGTACAACTTAAGAGGGAGTTGGCCAGATTGTCAGTGAAGGGCTCACTACAATGTCGAAGTTGCAAGCTGTTCTCTAGCATGAGGAGAGATTGGAAGGGTTGTCCAACTATAGTCCACGGAAGGAAATGATCAAGTTGGTCTTGCAAGTCAACAGGATCTAGGAATTTGCCGAGAAAGTCATCAAGAGGCCAAGTGACCCAAAGGAACTGGAAGTGTACGAGGATTTGGATATGAGAGCGAGATCGATCATCCTTGATGGTGTGAAGGACTCCCTAATACCTCATTTGTCAGGGAAGAACACTGCACATGAGATGTGGATGGCTCTTCAGAATTTGTTCCAAAATAAGAACGAGAATCAAGTACTTGTATTGGAGGATAATTTGAAGTCCACCAAGATGATGCAAGGTGAAGGAGTGAATTCGTATCTGACGAGATTGTCTCAGGTCAAAGATGAGCTTGTTGTCGTCGGTGTGACTATTTCAAAGAATGATATGGTGAGGATAGCCTTGAAAGGGTTTACTCCAAAATGGAAGCCCTTCATCAAAGGGATCGTTGCCAGGGACAAGTTGCCAGACTGGAATAGGTTGTGGGACGTCTTCATTCAAGAAGAGTTGCGAGACGAGGATCTTCATCCAACGAAGAGGGCAGATGAGGACATGGCACTTGCAACACACATGAAGAGTAAGTAGAAGAAGGACTTCAGTAAAGTCAAGTGTTTCAACTGTGGCGAGCTGGGTCATTTTTCGTTGAGATGTCCGATGAAGAAGAAGGGAGATGACGAGAAGAGGAAAGGGAACCAGGTCGCTGGTGTTGCCACTTCTGTTGAGATAGATGCTCTCACCGGGAGATTGGAGGAGGAGGACTTTGCTATGATCTCTCATTTCTCGTAGGGTACTATCAATGAGGATGGATGGTATGTGGACAATGGTGCGACGAAACATATGACAGGGTCACAGGAGGTTCTCAAGACTCTAATTGAATGGGACTCGAAGTTGTACATGGTGTTGGGCGACAAGAGTCAGAAGAAGATCGAAGGATCGGGAGTTGTGCCATTCAGGATAGAGACAGGACTGGTGATGCGGGTCCAGGATGTACTGTTTGTACCAGGACTCAGATATAGTGTGATATCTATTTCAATGATCGAGAAGAAAGGGTTTGAGTTCTTGTTCCAGGATGGGAAGGCAAGAATCAGGCCTAGAGGCTCTAGCTCTGATGGTATTGTGCTCGGAGTTAGAGAGCATGGTCTATATAGGGTGACAGGCAAGCCTATGGACCATGAAAAGAAGAAGCAAGAGCAAGTGCAGGTTCCAGAGAAGCAAGTGCAGGTGCAGGCTTCAGAGGGGCAGGTACAGGTTCCTGAGAAGAAGGTCCAGGTTCCAGAGGCTCAGAGGGAGTCGAGTTCTAGCGGGAGTTTGCAGATTCAAAGGGAGACTTTGCAGCCCAAAAAGAGTGTGTGATCAGTGGGGAGCAACGGTGCTTCCACATCTGCCAAGAAGGAATCATGGAGAGATTGGAAAGTGATACAAGAGAAGAAGAAGAGGCAGGATGCTTCCAGTGATAGTGACACTTCCAAGAGAGGCGTAGTTCATACTACAAGGATTGCTGCAGTGTTGAGCGCCGAGAGTTGGGCGAGTGTTGCAAATAGTGATGATGATGATGAGTTACTTCCTAGTGTTGGAAGTACCTCCCTCGCTAAGAGGGAGTGTTGATTTTTGAGTAGGTAGCTTGGGAGGTACTCCAAGCCCTAGGGTTCAGGGTTTAGAGGGTGAAGCGCCACAAAAGTCATTTGTGGGCTTGGAACCCAAGGTTGGGGTTTTGCACCCATCAATGTTTGGGCATGAGGCTTTTTGAACATGTGATGGATGGAGACGATAGAGGTCATTGAGGAGAATCCAATGCAATGAGAATCGTCAAATTCCGAGTTGTCTACAATGAGATATGAATTTTTGAAGATAATAGTGGGTTTTTGGACAATCAAGTCATGTAGTCTTGACTCTTAAGGTAAACTTGTCCAAAAGACATGCCTCTTCAACAAATTCTTGGAGCCCTTATTTTTGGTATAAATATAAGGTGTGTCACAATCATTTTCCATCATCCCAAGTGCATTCAAGCATAGAAATACAACTATTTGTGGCTGCGAATGTTAGGATATTCCGACACATAGGAAATAGTTAAGAATAACTTAGTCTAGTGTAGAGTTAAGTAAAGTGTGTTTCTTTACCATGTACATTTGTAACTTATAATCCGACGGTCACGATTTGTAGTGATCCGACGGTTATCTCTCACCTTGGTATTAACGACGCTTGATCCATGGCTTAACATCCGATTGATCCATGATCTCTATTTAAAGAGCATGGAGGGTCATTTGTCTGGAAACCATTTATGAGAGAAACATATGTAACTTTTCTTTTTATATTAATAAATTGCCTGAAGTGGCCGCGTTGGCTCAGGCCATGGACTGTTTCCCTCTTTGAGGGTTTTGACCACGTGATTATATTGGTGTACTAATTTGTGATCTGTTTGTGAGCGGTGACCTTTGGTTCTTGATCTATAGAACTTAGACTGTAAATTCCTACATGGTATCAGAGCTATTTTGAGGGTCGCGTCCGTTGTTGATCAAAATTCGAAGCCGGTTTGACTGCATGCGTATGTCGTTTTGTAGATCTACTATTTCTGAACATTTTTGGGCTTGGAGAACTACTCGGTTGTGTCCGAAGCGTCTGTTACAGTGAGGAACACCTTTCGTTTCATGCGAAAAGGTTTCCGGCTGCCCAAGTTATGACAGTTTAGATCTGGAGCTTCTTCTCTGTGTATGCCCTTTGCTATAAGTTGCGTGCGATCTCGGAAAATCAGAAACAGGAAAAAGAGATTTTTTTGCTACGTATGCTCTTTCCCCGCGTCTTTGTGCGATCTCGGGAAATCAGAAATAGTGAAAAAAGTGATAGTTGCCGATAAGGCTAACCGAAAATCTAACATTCTGCCGTAAGGCTTTGCATTTCGTTTTTTTTTTTTTTGCTCGTTTTTTGTGTTTTTTTGTGCAGGAAAAGGCACGCACACCGAAGAGTAAAAAAAAAAACTTTCCTCCTTTCATACAATAACGTGATCCTTTTACTATCTCACTTGGTGAGGGGTTAGTTTATGAGAATAGAAGTCTTGGGTTTAAGTCTCTTTCTCAAGCTTCTTTTGTAAAAAGTTTTTGTTCAAAGAGGTGGAATTTTTTTTTTAAAAAGCCGTACTTCATCCCGTTCCCATAACTATTCGGCATCTACAACTCAGATTTTTCAAAAGGCATAACTTCTTCATCCGGAAACCATTTTTCAAGCCCTTTTTTTTTAAACGGCCTAATTTTTCAAAATCTTTCCATTGGAGCAGTTAGTTTCAGCTTTTCTCAACTTTAGTTTTTTTTTTAAAATGGAAAGTGCATGCCCGGTTATTCTTAACAGCACCAATTATTTCCAATGGCTACCTCACATGGTAGATATACTAAGAAGTATAGGGCTTTATAGAATAGCCACAATACAAGAAACTAAACCTTCCGATGATGATAAAGCTGCTAAATGGGAAATAAACAAGATCAAGCACGAGGGTTGATAGGAATGTCCATCGCTCAAGATCTTCAATTTCTATCCTTGACATTGATACCCCTGATGAAGCCCTGGAAAAGCTAAAAACTGTTTTTGGCATTCAAAATCAAATCAGGGCCCACCAGCTTGAAAATGAGTTGCTTACTTTGGACCCCAATAATTTCTCCTCCATTGAAGATTTTTTGTCCAAATTTAAGACCCTCAGAATTCTTTTAGAAGGTTGTAAGATCAAAAAGGATGATGGTAGCCTCATCTATTGCATTCTTGCTAAGCTTGGCCCTGCATACTCTGTATTTGTTTCCGCCTTCCATTCCACTAGAGAAACCATCATTTCTTCAGGAACACCTACAAGAATCCCTCTTTTGATTCCTTTTGTGATTCTTTGATAAGAGAACAAGAAAAAATTTTACACCTTGGTCTTATCACTGCTGGAAACGCTTCTAAGAAAGCCTTAGCAGCCCAACAACAACCATATCAAAATAATCCCAAGAAGCAGTATCCAAAAAAATATGGTCCTAAACCAGACAAGGGCCCTAAGCAATTTCAACCACAAACTGAAAAATCAAATCACCAAATAATAAGGCAAATCAAAACAAAGGGAAGAAGACATATAGACATTGCAACTTTTTCAATCGGGATGGCCATATAGATTCCAAATGTTTTAAGAAGATGGAAGCCTTAGAAGCAGCAATGAAGAAGCACAACATCAATTTGGAGCGCTCTTCACCTTCATCTTCGGGCATGGCACTTTCTGCTTGTGGTTGTCAAGCATCAAGATCTTGTTATGCATTAAATGTATCTTCTTCTTCTCCTTCTCATGAGTGGCTCATTGATTCTGGAGCTTCTTACCACATGGCTAAAAATAAATCCATGTTTTCTTCTTTAAATGATTGTAACACCAGACATATTTATGTTGGTGATGGTAGATCTCTTAGTGTTGTAGGATCTGGAACCATTCATATAGATAATGGTCAGTTTAATGATGTACTATGTGTTCCTACCTTGTCATGCAACCTTCTATCTGTTTATCAAATAACTCATTCAGGTGAAGGGAAAATAGTAGAATTCTCACCTCATGATGTTGTAGTCAAGGACCTCAAAGATCCTAAACATATTTTAGCTACTGGCATTGTTGATGATTCCACAAGGTTGTATAAGTTTGACAACTTTGGGTCATCCTCTCTTCCCTCCGTTTTTGTTGCTCATAATGATAATGTGAGCAAACTTTGGCATGAGCGATTTGGTCACTTAAACTATCGCTTTCTTCAAATTCTATGTAAGGAAAATATGGTGACGGGTCTTCCTATGGTAGCTTGCCGAGATGGTGTTTGCTCCGGATGTGTACTCGGAAAACATCATCGGGATAGTTTTGACAAACGTGCCTCTTGACACGCTTCAGCCCCTTTGCAGCTTGTGCACAGTGATTTATGTGGTCCACTTCTTGTTGTTTCTTTCTCTGGTTGCAAGTACTTCTTAACTCCAGCCGCACTTGGGTATATTTCTTAAAACTCAAGAGTGAAGTTTTTAACATGTTCTTGGCCTTTAAGGCCTTTGTTGAGAAACAATCTAGACATCAAATTCTTAAGTTAAGATCAGACAATGGCGGAGAATATGTTAACAACAAATTTATCAACTTCTGCACTGAGCATGGCATTCAATTGCAACATACTGTTCCATATACTCCACAACAAAATGGTGTAGCTAAAAGGAAGAATCGCACCTTAAAAGAAATGGCTAATTGTATGCTTCAATCTAAAGGACTTGGTCTCAATTTTTGGGCAGAAGCCATTAACTATGCAAATTACATAGTAAATCGCACTCCTACTAAGGTTTTAAAGAATATAACTCCAGAAGAAGCTTGGAGCTCAATCAAACCAGATGTAAGTCACTTTCGTGTTTTTGGAAGTGATGCTTGGGCCCATATTCTAGATGCGAAACAAAAAACCTTAGAACCTAAGAGTGAAAAATGCATTTTTGTTGGATATTCTAAAGATGTCAAAGGATATAGACTTCTTCAACCAAAATCCAAAAATATTATCATTAGAAGAGATGTAAAATTTGATGAAAAGATATCGGCCTACGAGCCTAGTTCGGCAAGTGTGCCACCTTTGGCCTGCAAGCCTGATTCGGCATATGTGCCACCTCTCTCTCTCTCTTCTATTTTTAATAGCATTCCTTCTAGTTCAAATGATGACAGTGAAGATGACAATCCTCCTCCACCTCGTGAAATTATTCCTTATACTCCACCACTTCCAAGATGGGTCCACTCTACTCGGGATGCAGCAAGTTCTCTTGCAGGTGACACTGCCGATCGACGACGTACACGTTCTCAGTTCGAAAGAGCTTCTTCCTTATTGGCTCAAGTTCCAGAAAAACTTGATCCAGAAACTTTTGAAGAAGCCTCCGGTCATCCAGATTAGGATGAAGCTACAAATGAAGAGTATCATTCCTTATTGGAAAACAATACTTGGGATCTTGTTCCTCTTCCAAAAGGAAGAAAACTTGTCAGATGCAGATGGGTTTACAAAAACAAATTTGGACCAGATAGAAAAGTGGATAGACATAAAGCTCGTCTTGTTGCTAAAGTATTTTCACAAGTTGAAGGCATTGACTATACTGAAACCTTCTCCCCTGTTGCCAAAATGAATTCTATCCGCCTTGTTCTTTCCCTTGCTGCCTCCTTTAAATGGGAAGTCCATCAGATGGATGTTAAATCTGCCTTCTTACATGGAGATTTACATGAAGAAATCTACATGGAACAACCCCCTAACTTTATCCAAAAAGACTCCAGCCTTGTTTGTCGCCTTAGGAAGTCTCTCTATGGTCTCAAACAAGCTCCTCGGGCTTGGTATGCCAAAATGGATAGACTTCTCTTAGATAATGGCTTTTCTAGTTGTCATTCTGACAACACTGTCTACACCAAGAAAGTGGGTAATTCCTTCACCATCCTTGTTCTTTATGTTGATGATCTTATCCTTACTAGTAGTGATCCAAACGATATAAACCATGTGAAGTCTAGCCTCAAACAGAAGTTTGAAATGACGGACTTAGGACACTTGCATTATTTCCTTGGTCTTCAAGTCTTGCAATCCAAGGAAGGCATTACCCTCTCTCAGTCCAAGTATGCCTGTGATCTTCTACACCACTTTCACATGGAAGACTGTAAGCCAGCCCCTTCTCCCTTTCAGTCTGGAGTCAAGCTTTCAGTCACTTGTACTACCCTTGAAGTTGATGCTACCTTATATCGTCAACTTGTTGGTAAACTTCTGTATCTAACCCATATGTGTCCTAACCTTTCCTTTGCCATTGGTCTTGTCGCTCGGTTTATGCACCAACCTCATGAAAGTCATTGGAAAGCAGCTAAAATAATACTTCAATATATTTGAGTCTGATTCGATTCGGAATTCATTACGGTGCGGAAGCATCTCCCTTGTTGATTGGTTTCACTTGATTATGATTGAGACACAGTGACACGATGATAGAAAGTCTCTCCCCAGGATATGTATTCACTCTTGGTTCGGGAACTATTACTTGGTGTAAGAAACAAAGAAGTGTCATCTCATTTTCTTCCCCACGGTAAGAAGCGAGTATGTGGTGCGAGTTGAAGCTGGCAAGGAAAACGCCTTGGCTTCGTCGGTACGTACGAATTTGGTATCCATCGACGTCAACTACACTTTGGTGTGATAATCAGAGTGCCATTCAGCTATGTAAAGATCCAGTTCAGCATCAGCATATGAAACACATTGAACTCCACATACACTTCATCAGAAAGCTCATTCATGATCGTGTTCTTGAAGTGCAGTATTGTCCAACCAATGATCAGGTAGCCGATATCTTTACAAAGGCTCTCACAGAAGTGAAGTTTACCAAACTTCGATCCATGCTTGGAGTTCAGGAAAGTTGTCATTAAGGGGGGATAGGCTCTAATGCCTCCTTCCTTCTCCTATTGTGTCACTTTTGTAAATCCTTCAATACTATCCCAATTTTTTCTTAAGGGGGGATGTTAGGATATTTCGACACATAGGAAATAGGCTCCTTTTGTATCACCTTTGTAAATCCTTCAATCCTATCCCAAGTTGTTCTTAAGGGGGGATGTTAGGATATTCCGACACATAGGAAATAGTTAAGAATAACTTAGTTTAGTGTAGAGTTAGGTAAATTGGTTTGTTTGGTTCTCATATGGATCCGACAGTGATCAGGCGATCAAGTCATATGCTCAAAATTGAAAGTGCTCGAAACAGGTCTGAACCTAAGCAACTGGAAAGGTCTCGTCGTTGCGATTCCGGCATCACAAACGGTTTGAAAAACTGATGTCGTATGAGGAAGATATCACATTCTGTTCGTTTTCCCAAACATCAAACTTTTGGTGACTTGATTCCCAGTCATCTTGCAAGTACAGTCATCAGAATACTATGGGAATATTCCATTTTCTTCTGAGCCAATATGGTGGTGCCACGTGGCACTTTATGGGACGTTGGATTTTGAGGGTACGGAAGTTGATCTGGTCGTTGGATTTGTTTATGGTTGGAAAAATGATTGAGTGACATGTGGCAAGCCTGCAGGCCACCACGTGTCCTCATAACATTTGGGTAAAATTTTGTGGAGTTGACAAGGGTCGAACCCGCGACCTCCTCTCCGCACGCAAGACCTCTTACCATTTTTCCTGTGGGGTGTTACTTACCCATATAGGGTTCCGTTTGTATTTAAAGTTTAAACATTTTGGCGGTGAAGGCTTGGGTAGCCAACTCTGAAGGGCCAACCCCCCTTGCATATGACCCTAGCGCCACGACCGCAGCCTTCGCACTGACCTCCAACAAAAAAAACACCGCTATGAAGAATTTTCACATGTCACTGTGGCATTTAATGTAAAGGGTTCAGAACAATGCACTTTAGGTTCTAAGACCTCTAGTGGGGTTTGTTGCAAACAGTGATCGCATGCAGAGGTAAGTTAAATGCGATGGTTTTAAATGTTGTGGAACTCGTAACTCCCGGTTCCAACCTTTATGGCAGGTTATAACAAACTGTTAGTGGAGGTTACGCCAGGGGTGGCATGTGACCACCCCGCCATTCGCAGTTAATGCCAACCTTAACTGCCTGACAGATTTGGAGCACGCCCCCAAATTTGGGGTTATCCATTAATTTATCTGTAGTTAACTGCCAATCTCCACATTTAATGGAGATTTTCTAGCTGTCATTGGGAAAAATGCATTGGGAGGTCAATTTTCAACCAATTTTGGTGAAACAAGAGGCTACCTAGACTAATTTGAGCATTACGGAGCCATTGGTGTAGAGAAAATAGCTATTAGAGGCCTGAAAACATATGTAATTTACAATTTTGAGCATAATGAAAAAGAGGGACATGCCATTGGGAGCTGGACCAGCAGATGTAGCCCAAGAGGGGTGAAATGCTTCATCATGCCTATTGTGTAAAACTTATGTGTGAATGTTTTTCTCTGTTATGCACTACTGTTGGGCGTTTTTAAGGCTTATTTACATGCTTAAAGTTCACTAATTCATCTAATTTTAATGGTTAAAACTCTCATACCTTAAGCAAAATTATCGAGACAATTTGTACATGTTTATTTAACTGAAAGGACACTTAGCACAATAGAACTAATACACTCCTTTCAGATCAAGTTGGTATCAGAGCTAGAGTTTTATCTTTGGTGTTTTTATGTGCAAGGATTTGTTTACTGTTTGCAAGGGTTTTCATGCTTACTAGGCTCACTCTTAATAGAGGAGAAGGAAAATTGGTGGAAGCAAGAGGTTATCTAAGTGAGCCACAAAAAAGGATGGAAAGATTGCCACATTATCCACCACCAAGCTCACATCCAAAAGAAGCAGAAGCAACATCTAGTATGCCTCCAGGAGAAGGAGAAATCCATGAAGAGATGGATCCCAAAGAGGAAGAAAGAGTGTACAGAAAAGCATTTATTGACTTAACTGAAATGGTTAGAGTCCTTTATCAAGAAAGGAATGATAAAATAGAAGAGTAAAGGTCCAAACTTCACAAGGAAGGAAAAGGATCATTAGGAGGTCACAATGATGAATATAAATCCAAGAAGGGAAATGGACGAAATGGAGATAGTGGAAAGTAGCTATCATCACCCTCATCTTCATCTTCATCATCCTCTACATCATATTCAATACATCAACCATACAAGTCAAAGAACACTGGTAAAATTCCTTTTCTAAAAGTTGATGTTAAGTTTGAATTTCCAATGTTTAATGGTGAAGTTAATGCAGAAAAGCTAGATAATTGGATTAGGTAATTAGAGGTCTATTTGAGAATTCAAAATTTTCATGATGATGACACCAAAATCCAACTAGCTTCATTGAGAATGGAAGGTGTAGCTCTTTTTTGGTGGGAAGCCAAGACAAAGGAGGAGATCAAGAAATATGGTAAGATTATCTTATCATGGACTGATTTCATTTCTGCAATAAAACAATAGTTTTATCCATTAGATCACATGCAGAAAGCCACAATGGACTGGAAAATTTTTAAACAATTGAAAGGAGAAAATGTACAAATGTATACTCAAGAATCTAGAAGAAGAGCTCTTTTACTAGGAGTAGATTTGCATAGCCAAGACACTTTTCTCAAGTATATAGAAGGTTTACATACCTACCTAAGACATACAATCCTCATGTTTAACCCTACAAGCCTTGATGAGGTTTGTGTTCAAGCCACACATTTAGAGGCAAGGGGAAAACAAAACTTAGATGGGAATGAGGAAAATGAGTTTAAAGGAAAATCGAAGAAAAAGAGAAATCAAAATACTAGAAAAGAGAAGGGAAAATTATTTTTCAAACACTATTCTAAAACTAGCCATGACGAGGACCATTTTTGGAAACTTCATCCAGAGTTGAAACTAGAAAATTTTAAACCCAAAGAGAAAGCTAAGGAGAAAGGAAAAAAATGTTGCAATAGCTGAACAAGACCTAGGATTAGATTCAGGAGATGAAACAAAAATCATTGCTATGGGACTAAAGAAAATAAAGGGGAAAGATATTGAAAATAAACCCAGTTCTAGTATTTCTAACTGTCACATAGAAGCTCCAAGTGAAGGAAAGAGGATTGAACTGTTTCATGTGAGGGTCATATCCAAAAATACCAAGATTGATACAATGTTCGAAAGTGGTTCACAAGCGAATTTAATCTTTGAAGACTTGGTCAAGAAAATTAATCTTGAGACCATTCCACATCCAAAACCATATCCACTTGGGTGGATTTGTAAGGATGCAAATTTACAGGTTTCAAAGAAGTGCATGTTGCGCTTTGCAATAACTGCATAATTCATTGACACAGTTGAATTAGATGTTGTTCCACTTGATATTACAGGTATGGTGTTGGGAATTCCTTACTTGTATGACAAGAAAGAAATCTTTCATCACCATGAGAACAAATACCATTTATTCAAATATGGCAAGGAGTATATTGTGAGAGCTCATCGTAAAAAACTAGACACTTCTTTAGTTAATGCAGGGCAGATGAAGAGGCTCGTCAATGCAAGTCAAAACTTGACATTGATGATGATTAAATAAAGAGAGGTTTTACATAATCCTTTTCACACAAATACTGATGTATATAATGAGTTGTTTCAGTTTGAAAGCAGGTTGTCTTTGAAAGAAGATGACAAGAAGTTGAAATAGTCGACATTGGTGTCGAACGGTGTTGAAAACAAAGTGTGAGTGCAAGAAGTTGCAAAGGTCCAAGAGAGGGAAAAGCAACTTAGAAAAGAAGGCATAAGATTCAGAAATGATCATTGCTGGTTTCAGAAAGGCATGGTACAATGGTGAAGAAACTTGGTAAGAAATCGACACAAGTTTAGGGCTAATTTAATCGCCATAAGGACATGATGCAAGGTGAGAGTAATTTCAAGTTTCCTTTGATTATAAACCAATATAGAAACATGCTATTTACTAAAAAGTTAACTTGCTGTTCTGCAAGTTCAGTAAATGTGCAACATGAAAATGTCAAAAACAACAATGGTTGGTCAATGGAATCAAGGAAAAATTTGTCGTTTCCTGAAAAGCTCCAATTTATGAAATTAGGGAAATTTCAGTAGATTAAGATTGGAAGAGTGGGGACACAGTCTCCTCATCTTCATGTTTAGTAGTCTAGAGAGCTTTTGGGGCCCAAAAGCTTCCAATGGGGAGGTGTGATAAGGAGATCAAGTCATATGCTCAAAAATGAAAGTGCTCGAAACAGGTTCGAATCTGCGCGATCGGAAAAGTCTCGTCATTGCGATTCTGGCGCTGTGGACAGTTTGAAAAACTGATGTCTTATGAGAAAGATATCACGTTCTCTTCGTTTTTCCAAACAATAAAATTTTGGTGACTGGATGCCCAGTCAACTTGCAGGCACAGTCAGTGGAATATTCCATTTTCTTCTGAGCCAATGTGGTGGCACCACGTGGCACTTTGTGGGCCTTTGGATATTGAGGGTACGAAAGTTGATCTGGCCGTTGGATGTGTTTGTGGTTGGACGAGTGATTGAGTGACACGTGGAAAGCCCACAAGCCGCTACATGTCCTCATAACAGTTGGGTAAAATTTTGTGGAGTCGACGTGGGTCGACCTCGCGACCTCCTCTCCGCTCGCAAGACCTCTTACCATTCTTCTTGTGGGGTGTTACTTACCCCTATAGGCTGCCGTTTGTATTTAAAGTTTAAACATTTCAGCGATGAGGGATTGGGAGGTCAGCCCCGAAGGGCCAACCCCCCTCGCATATGACCCTAGCGCCATGACTTCGGCCTTTGCACTGACCGCCAACAAACAAACCATCGATATGAAGAATGTTCACATGTCACTGTGGCATTTAATATAAAGGGTTTAGAACAACACACTCCAGGTTCTAAGACCTCCGGCGGGGTTTGTTGCAAATGGTGATCACATGCGGAGGTAAGTTAAATGCAGAAGTTTTAAATGTTATGGAACCCATAACTCCCGGTTCCAACCTTTATGGCAGGTTATAACAAACGGTTAGCGGAGGTTACGGCAGGGGTGGCATGTGACCACCTCGCCACTCACAGTTAATTCCAACCTTAATCGCCCGATATATTTGGAGAGCGCCCCAAAATTTGGGGTTATCCATTAATTTATCTGCAGTTAACTGCTAGTATCCACATTTAGTGGAGCTTTTCTAGCTGTCATTGGGAAAAATGCATTGGGAGGTCAATTTTCGACCAATTTTGGTGAAACAAGAGGCTACCTATACTAATTTGAGCATTATGGAGCCATTGGCGCAGAGAAAACAACCATTAGAGGCCTGAAAACATATGAAATTTACAATTTTGAGCATAATGAAAAAGAGGGACATGCCATTGGGAGCTGGACTAGTAGATGTAGCCTAGGAGGGGTGAACTGCTTCATCATGCCTACTGCGTAAACTTTAGTGTGAATGTTTTTCTATGTTATGCACTGTTTTTCAGTATTTTTAAGTCTTATTTACATGCTTAAAGTTCACTAATTCATCTAATTTTCATGGTTAAAACTCTCATACCTTAAGCAAACTTATGGAGACAATTTGTACATGTTTATTTAATTCAAAGGACACTTAGCACAACAGAACTAATACACTCCTTTTAGATCAGAAAATGGTACATTGTGATAATCAGAGTTGCATTAAACTCTCGATTAATCCTGTGTTTCATGATAGGTCCAAGCACATAGATATTCGGTACCATCATCTCAGAGATTGTGTGCAGAGGAAAATAATTTTTCTTCAATACTTTCCCATGGAAGATCAGGATGCAGATATTCTGATGAAGGCGCTCACCAGGAGAAAATTTGAATACCATGGAGACAGGATCTAGGTGAAGTATAATCCCTTTCTTATTGAGAGGGAGTGTTGAGATTCAACAAGAAATTTCAGCACCCACGCCTAGTGTCGGACCAGGAGGTCCAAGAAACACCTACACTAGGGTGGGACCACAGGGATAAATTTGGTGCATGTCTATTTTAGTTATCCCTTAATTAATATGGATAGTAAAATGAAATATAATCTCAAAATAACTTGTAATAGTTAAATGAGTGCGATAAACTCAATTAGCTCATGAATTTCAAGTTAGAGGTAGTTGGTGAGGTATGCAGAGTAATTCTAGTTGTAACAGAGTTCGAAGTGCAGTGGTGCATTAGTTAATGCAGGTTGTAACCATTTTATCTCAGTTAAGTGAGTTAAACTCAGTTGTTCTAATTGTAACTGTTAGATACACTAGTGAGAGATCAAGTGAATTAAATATTAATTAATTCACAATAAGTGATCTCACATGCAACTGAAATTTTACTATATTAGCTGCATGCATGTTAGATCCAGTGGAGACCCAGTTGAGATCTAGGTGAAAGGGAAGTTGACTATCAGTTGTAGGATTATTGGGTTGCATCCATACAACCAAACACCCATTGGAGTGCCCATAATACTTGCGCAGTCAAGGAAGGCCATACTTCCTAAATAATAGGGATTGCATTCTTCAGGGATTGCGTAAGGAATACAAGATGTCTAGAGGCAGTAAATTGGATAAGTATTGGTCAGTTTTATCTGAGACAATGTTAGACAGTTAGCTGAGTACAGGAGGGCTCTTGTGAGAAGAGTTGTATGTAATTGTTTCATGATTCCATGCTGAATATACAATAGAAAATAGTGGGGTTTTGAGCAGCAAGATTTCCCCGGGAAATTATCTGTGTTGTGGCTTGATTGATTCTTCTTTGCTTCATGTGATTGGCAATTGTGTTTTTAATTCCAAAATTGATTTGTAGAAGCGATTCAATATTTAACTTTAGTACATTGTTAGATTAGATTGAATCCATGATATACATGCATGTTGTATAATTTCTACAAAAATAACCTTGTTTTGTTTTTTCATGCATTAATATTATTAGTAGCCACCGACAAGTCAATGTTGGAGCATGAACAAAAAAAGTGTGTATGAATTGTGTAGAAGCTCTGTGATTGTGTGGTGTGCGGAGAAAAATCCTCACAATGAAATCTCTCTGCACTCTGGATATAACAATGAGTTACCTATGGTGTGTCATGTCCAAGATGATTCATGTATCAAGGAACAATATTTTTTATTTAGTGCATGTTGTAATGCCAGTCATATAGTTAACATAAAATACAATATAACTTCTCTGTATCGGTGTACACACATAAATAGAGCGAACAAACAAGATTCTATTTTATAGCGTGATGTTAGTGTTATTTTTCATCGATAAATTGCTTTATGTTTTATTTTTTGTGCATTAATATTATTAGCAATAGTTGAAAATTAAATGTTGTAGCACACACAAACAGAGCGTGTATGAATTATGCAGAAGATTTGTCATTGTGCGGAGTGTGGATAAAAATACACACGATGAAAGCTCTTCACACTAGCATATGTAATCAACTATGTAATTCCACTGGAATGAAACCCAAACGAGTAAAATTTTGCTTTGAATTGAATTAGTTACAAACAAGACCAACATTCTCAAAAGTTTTTTGTATTTATCAAAATACCATACATGAAGACTAGTCTTTGGATGAAGGAAAATTGTTATGACCATATTCTCTATCCACCAACATTAAACAAATTAGAAGCTTATATTTGGATTCCAAAAGGTGATGTTTTCAAATTCGTAGGTGTTACACATTATTTTGTCACCATGACATTTTATTGTCTATATGGGTTCATCAATACCTATATAATGCTCCCTTAGAAGTATACAACCATAAAAGTTCCTAAACCAAGTCCTCAATTTGGAGAAAAGCTTGTAAAAATCATGAAAACAATTGTACCATACTTTTCCTTAGCCTTACCTGCGGCACCGCACCCTTTTGCTCTAAAAACTGCGGAGCCGACTGCATGTTTTCTTCATTAAAAGTGCGGACCCCTGTAAAAGGTAAATTGAAGGCGAAAGTAAATTCTAGAAGCCCAGCTGGTCGAATATTCTCCCAGCTGGAAGCTTCTAGAAGGCATTATCCAGTCGAAGCCTTACTCCCTCCATTATCATGAACATTCATTCCTTCATAAAAGAAGCCTTTTCCTTGGTCTTTGGAACTTAATCCCTTGATAAGAGGACTCCATCCCTTCCATTTTGGAGCTATAACCACTTTCATTCTCCTATAAATTGAAGCTTTGGTTCAGTCTCAAGGGTAGATGCTGATATATCTAAAAATTCTCTATACATTTTGTATACACTTAGTACTTTCTTTGTACTTGGTAGATATGATAGAGAAGAGAATTGCTGAAGAAACATAATTTTTTTTCTAGCAGTTATCCATGCGAGAACAATTACACACTCATATTTAGACTGATTCAAAGAGTGGAAGGGCTTGTCAGACCAAAGGAAAACACTTGTTTCGGACCCCGGAAAGACCTGTACGACATCAAGGCGAACGCAGTTGTAAGACTCCTTGTTTTATTTAAAGATAATACAATTGGATCTTGTTTTCTCAATAAGTTGTTTATGTATTTACTTGAATGACTTATTTCTTAAATTCCTTGATCATTAAGATAGATTTGTGATTTTTAATTAGTAAATGTTGCAGGTGCTTTTGATTCTCTTCCATGTCTTTGTTTGCAAATCTTAAGAGGTAACTTCTTGGAGCGACGGGAAAGAAGAATTCAACTAGCATTGGATCATAGGTAGGTCCTTTCTTCATCATAGAAAATTCTAAATCATATATAATCTAGAGAAAGTAGTTTACATTTGTCCTGTTTTTTTCTAGCTATCCTTGTGATACTAGGGAGATCCTTCTTGTCCGCAAGAACGATTTATTCGCCTAAAAAAATGGCGACCATACTGGGGATATTTCTTGAACTTAGTTTTCTTTTTATCTTTGAGTTTGAATTATGTAAGTATTTTTCTGATTTTGATTAGTCTACACTGGGCTGGGAAATTATTTTAGTAAAATCCCTGAAAAGTAATTTAGAATTTTTTATTTTTCTTTATGTTTTCTGGTCTCCGCACTTTTTCTTTGAAAACAATGCGGTAATATCCACAGTTTCTCTGTGTAAACAGTGCAGTACCGCATCTTTTTATACTGAAACCTATGGACCCAAGAAATTTTTTGAAAAATTTAAGATTCTATTTTCTGGAACCAACTTACACAATTCTCTGTATTTTCCCAGACTTGTCTTGACTGCCAAAATCCTTGTGTGAATTTCTTTTCAACAATTTTACAATCTCATCAGTCTCTGTTAAGTTAATTGGGTGTTTTGAGTTTATTTTTTGGAGAAATTCTTAATTTGATTTCCTTTGGTCATTAATTCGAGGTTTGTCTCAGTCTCTTAACAATTTTGCATCTTTTTGCTTTTTTTTTTTGCAAAAAAATGCCCCCCTCATTAATTGTGTCCAAGTGTTAATCGCCTTTGAGTGTTTTTATTTTTTGATCTTTGGAACTCACACCCAATTTTCTTTACTTACACTTGATTGGTTCTTTAGATTACATTAGAATCATCTTGTGTTTGAGAATTATCTTGCATAGATTACATTTGCATAATTATAATTCTCATTTTCAGAATATGAATGAAAAATGTGCATAGATTACATTTGCATACCTTTCAAGTGAATTGTGCACAGATTACAACTGCATAGTTTACATTCTGAAAAATCAATCGTAGATTTAGGTCAATTTCTTTGATTTGAATTTACATGTTTTTATGCTTGTTTTAAAAACACAAAAATAAAAAATGGAATTGATTAGCATTAGTTTTTCTTGATGAAATTAGTGCATTAGAGAATTTGTTATATGTTCTCTTATTGATCAATTTTTGCATTGTTGGAAGTGAATGGAAACTCTCTCCTTACTTTAGTTAGGATTCATCGAATTGAAAATATACATTATCATATTAGATTGCATTAAGTTTTGGGTCGGGCAATAACACCATTGGTTTCATATCCATTTACCCTTTGAGTAATAACAACCCAAATAACACAGCGCTTAATAAAATTCATCTAGTAATTTTTACATTTTTAGGGCTCTTTCCACCAATCTAGCTCAGGATTAGTGCTTTGGCATAGGTTGTAGTTAACTTTCCAAAGCAACTAAACAAACAGTAGCATCTTGTGGTAGGAAAAATTCCAATTGTTGCATGTATGCTCTGGGAAGCTCATCCTAAAGGAGTCAAGCACGAGATCATATCCAAACCATTGAGGTAATCATACCTATCTCATTGGGAATGATAGAAAATGTGTACGTAGTAAAAACGGTAAACCTCAGATAGACCATTGTCGAGGAGACTAGGGTCACTTGTCGGTAAACCTTGGGTTATGTCAAGGAGCCTTTAAGGGGATTGAGCTTGATACTCTGCCCTTGCATGTATATCGGATCATATACTGTTCTCCCAGGTATATTTGTTCCCATTGGTTACCTTAGTGGCTATATACTTTAGGATTCTTTCCCAAGGTGACAGTGGAGGGAAGGTCGCACTGTACCTGGAGCAGACGTCGACTATACTCACTTGGACTCTCCGGAGGGTTCTCTTCACTCGAGATGGTTTAAGTGGAGAAAATTGCATCGGTCTATTTCATTAAGTAGGTTGTCGGGGTAACTGTTCCAACCGTAATTTCTGCATTAAAATTATACGATGTTGGATTTCATCACCAACTAGTGTTTTTTAGTGCGGGAATCTACTGTTTGTGTGTGGTTTGACTCCTAGATTTGTTAGCGCGTGTTCATTTGTTTGTTTTACTTTTTAGAGACCTTAGGTGTGCATTGTGAATTCTAATTGTTAGGTGTGAATTGTGAATTGTTAATTTTAGTTTTAAATTGTTAATAAAATTCATTGAAGTTGAATCTAATGGAAACTGTTCCGGAATTTACAAACCAAGGAACCCCTCTTAACGAGAATCCTAGTACTTTTCCTTACTTTGGAAATGTTGGTCCTCCTTATATGGCTACATTGTCATTACCTGAATTTACAATAGGTTTATCGATACGATTATTTTCAACTTCGTTGGCCCCAAATACTCCAATTGTTCCACCTCAATCGGATGCTTCACTTCAACATAGTTCACCATCTCAAAATCACCAAACTCATGTTAACCCTTTACCTTCTTCGCCCAATATTTATTCCTCCCTTTCTTCCTCTTCACTTGGTAAAAGCCTTGACGCTAGTAACCAGGTGGCTAAGAAGAAGAAGAAAGGGAAGAAGAAGAAGAAGCAAGATAAGAAATAATTCAACCAGTCAACCATGGCTGTAAGTGTTAGTAGTGTTGAGGAAACCTCCAACATGCATCGTAAACCCAAATTCCCTTGCAAGCTTTGTAAGGGTGAGCACTTCCTTATCAATTGTCCTGGTATTCCTAAGGTCTTGGAAGTATGGTTAGAAAAATCCCATCAACTTACTGTTGATCCATTAACCAATGATAGTTAGGTTCCTGGGAAAAAGGGTAAAGTTAGGTTTCCTTGTAAGTTATGCAAAGGGAGTCATCAAACTCAAATTTTACCTCACATGGATGAAGCCTCAAAATTGTTGGAAAACCTTCCTGTTCCACAGTAACAAATTCCAACAGGTTACCGTCAAATTTCTCCCAACCTACCGTCAACTGACGAAATGATTGATCTTATTCCAAGTATAGTCAATCCCACTCTTCCATTAAAGAGTGAAACTGATATCATTCAGGTTGACGATTCATTAGTTGATCAAGTGGTCAACTCAATTTCACATTCGGTCGATCCCACTCTCCCTGTAGAGAGTGAAATTCATACTGCTCAAGTTCTTCTTGTTACATCAGATTCTTCTATGCCAGGGGGCATTTCACATGTTTCCATAAAACCCCCTCCAAGTATAGAGGTCTTTTCCTTTGATTGGAATAGACTGATAGAACCTCGTCTTCCTTCCTCCATCCCTTTCCAAATCATTGTGAAGGCTTGTGGTAAGAATGTATGCCGCACACATGTAGATGAAGGTGCTTGTGTTAGTATTTTATCCTCAACTGCTTGGAAAGCTTTGGGTTCCCCTCAGCTTGTGCCTGTTACACAGAATCTGTCAGCTTTTAACAAAACCATTAGTTGATCTTAAAACTGTCTGTATGGATCTTATGGTAGTTCGAGGCCCCTTGGATTTCGATTTACTCCTTGGGCGAGACTATGTCTATGCAATGAAAGTTGTCGTATCGACACTCTTTCGTGTGATGTCTTTCCCTCACAATGGAAACATTGTGACTGTAGACCAACTTTCATTCGTTAGTCTTGATTCAACTACCAATAATCCGACACCCCTAAATGTCCCTTATACAGAAGTGGTATCTACCCCACCACGGGTTAATTATGTGGCAACCAGTCCCATGTTTTCAATTACTGATGCAAGTGAGCCTTTCACTGTTTTCTCAACTTCCTTTGACTTAGATCCGGTAATTGACATGGAAAACTCTATGGTATTATTTGAACACGATGTTCTTATCCCTTTTGAGTCCCTTGACATGTGTTCCTTCCAGAGAATTTTTATTCCTTCTAATGAATAACTTTTGGAAGCCATGATCGAGGAGTGTCCCTTGATATGTATTTCTTCCAGTTGGAAGCCATGACAAGGTCACCAAGAGGAAAGTTCCTTTTACTATGTCAACCTTGTTAAAAAATGAATCAGTGGGTAAAGAGGAAAGTTATTTTATTATGTCAACCTCGTTAAAAAATGAATCAGTGGGTCGTGAGGATAATTACTTTTACTGTGTCAACCTCATTAAAAAATGAATCAGTTCATTGTGAGGATAATTCCTTTTACAGTGTCATCCTCCTTAAAAAATGAATCAGATCATTAAGAGGAAAGTTCCTTTTACTGTGTCAACCTCATTAAAAAATGAATCAGTGGTTAAAGAGGAAAGTTCCTTTTACTGTCAACCTTGTTAAAAAATGAATCAGTGGTTAAAGAGGAAAGTTCCTTTTACTGTGTCAACCTCGTTAAAAAATGAATCAGTGGTTAAAGAGGAAATTTCCTTTTACTGTGTCAACCTCGTTAAAAAATGAATCAATGATTAAAGAGGAAAGTTCTTTTTACTGTGTCAACCTCATTAAAAAATGAAACATGTTTTAGATGAGGAAAATTATTTTACTGTGTCAACCTCGTTAAAAAATGAAACAGACCCATGAGGACAGTTCTTTTCTTGTGTTAACCTCATTAAAAAATGAATCAGTAGGTTATGTAGGTAGATTCTAGAGAGTATATTGATAGATTCCATGAGGATGGTTCTTCTCCTGTGTCAACCTCGTTAAAAAATGAAACAAATACCAAGAGGAAAGTTACTTTTACTGTGTCAACCTCGTTAAAAAATGAATCAGTGGGTAATGAGGAGAGTTCCTTTTACTGTGTCAACCTCGTTAAAAAATGAAACATGTCTAAGAGGAAAGCTCCTTTTACTGTGTCAACCTCGTTAAAAAATTAAACAGACCCTTTTGAGGAGATTTCATTTTACTGTGTCAACCTTGTTAAAAAAATGAAACATGTCTAAGAGGAAAGTTCCTTTTACTGTGTCAACCTCGTTAAAAAATGAATCAGTGGGTAATGAGGAGAGTTCATTTTATTGTGTCAACCTCGTTAAAAAATGAAACAGGCCCTTTTGAGGAATGTCCCTTTTACTGTGTCAACCTCGTTAAAAAATGAAATCGGTCCCTGATGAGCATAGTTCTTTTCCTGTGTCAAGCTCATTAAAAAATGAAACAAATCTTCTCCTAGTCAAAGTCGAGTCTTTCATCTGATCTCGTAAATGCACCTTCATTCCATCCAACTATTAGTGACTAGTAGTCTACTTAGTTGAATGTAATGAAGCTTGGGGGGCATGTGCTCTAGCAAGTTACGCTTGGGGGGCATTCAAACTTATCTCAAGCATAATTTTTCCTTTGTTTCAAGCTTGTGTAAAAATGAAACAAACCCACTTTCAAGCATGATTTTTCCTTTGTTTCAAGCTTGTGTAAAAATGAAACAAACCACTCTCAAGCACAGTTTTCCTACGTTTCAAGCTTGTGTAAAAGTGAAACCAATTTCAAGCATGATTTTTCCTTTGTTTCAAGCTTGTGTAAAAATGAAACAAACCATTTTCAAGCATAGTTTTCCTATGTTTCAAGCTTATATAAAAATGAAACCTATATTGAGTCCATTTCGGTTTTTATTTTCAAGACTCGTTAAACTCATGAAAATTCCGAGCGTTTTCCCTGTTTTCCTGCTTGTTAATTAAATTGAAATTCGGCCATATGAGTAATTTTTTATCCCTTTTTCGAACTCGTTAAAACTTATGAAAAAGCGAAAATGATGAGTATAATTTTATCAATTTTTCGAGCTCTTGAAAATTACGAAAAATCAAAGTCTCGGAGTTCTCTTTTAAGCCCTTTTCAGACTCTCTAAACATGAAAAGATTACCGAGTACTTGACTATTCGAACTCGTTAAAGGAAATGAACAGTCATCCTTTCAGTATAAGTTTACCCCTTTTTCGGACTGAAATGGACTATTTACGAAAAAGGTATACATTGACTAATCATGGTAAATAGAGTTCTCTCCTGTATTATTTTATCCTTTTTCGGGCTTAAGAGACTAAATTTATGAAAAATTACACCCACGGAGTTTCCTAAAGTTTTTTCTTCTAACTCCCTAAAATTGAAAAACACCGAGTTTCTCCTATACTGGACTCGTTAAAACTAAACAGTAAAGGACCATTCGATTACAAACAGGAACAGACCACTCCTTCTTAGGGTTCTATTTTATACTAAGTTGGACTCATCCGAAGGATGAGCTTACATAACAAGCAAATGTTATCCTCCTCAAGATTGTAAAAAATAAAGAGGTACTTGCTAAAAATGGTGGGAGAAAAAGAGAGAAAATGGATCCAGTTGTTAAAATTTGTATAAAAGTAGTATACCACTCTTGAACACGACACTTTTTGTCACACTTCTACGTGGGTTGGGAAAATACTTTGCTTATCAGTTAATCAAACCGCATGGAAAGTCTTCAGCTGGTTTATGGGTATTAGCTTGAGGTCAATTGTCACCAAACCATTTGCAGTGTTGTTATGTGTTCAAGAGGACAATTCAAATAAACCATTCATTTGTAAACATTTGTCTCCATTCGCGTTGACCATCCCTAAGTCAGTCCTCGCAAAATATTTCTACAAAACTTGATCTAATGGTTTCGTGTCAAGGGATTTCCTATGGCGGGTCACTTTTTATCGACGACAGCTCATCACATAGGAAGTTGATCTAGAATCCTATCAGTACCTTGGAATTTGCATGCCCTAATGGTAGGTTTCTTGCCTTCGACGATAGGTTGCATCATTGACCTTCGATCGAATGATTTCGTGAAGTGTTCGACTTCAAATCATTTATTCACACTTCATGGATTGTACTGAGTACTTTGAGAGCCATTTTAATTATTGTAGTTTCTCTCACACTTGTTAATAGTTCACATCATTGACTAGTAATCAAATGGTTTCTACAATGTTCGACTTCGACACAATCAATTGCATGGATAGAATCGTACTAGTTCGGGAAGCAGAAATCAAGACCCTGGATCTAGTTTCTACCATACAGGTTGCGAGGAGTTTTATTGTTCATTATGAAGTAGACTATTCATGATAGATGGCTGCGTCCATACTGTGTCTACTATTGATGTAATAATAGAATCATTTCTATATCAGAACATTTTAGTTAAGTTTTGATTTAGTTAGTTTTTGCTCTGAGTATGGGAATGCCTACCTCAGCAATGATATATATATATATATATATTTTTTTTTTTCATTGAATGTTTTACAGGTTCTAACCGACATCCACAAGCCAATCCTCAGAATGATAAAGCACTTCACTCTTCAAATTATCTCAGACTTCGTGCTTTAGGGGGCAATCTGTTACACATTATTTTTTTACCATGACATTTTACTGTCTATATGGGTTCATCAATACCTATATAATGTTCCCTTAGAAGTATACAACCCTAAAAGTTCATAAAAAAAGTCCCGAATTTGGAGAAAAGCTTGTAAAAATCATGAAAACACTTGTACCGCACTTTTCCTTAGCCTTACCTGCGACATCGCACCCTTTTGCTCTAAAAAATGCGGAGCCAACCACACATTTTCTTAATTAAAGGTGTGGACCCCTGTAAAAGGTAAATTGAAGGTGAAAGTAAATTCTAGAAGCCCAGCTGGTCGAATATTCTCCCAGCTGGAAGCTTCTAGAAGGCATTATCCAGTCGAAACCTTACTCCCTCCATTATCATGAACATTCATTCCTTCATAAAAGAAACCTATTCCTTGGTCTTTGGAACTTAATCCCTTGATAAGAGGACTCTATCCCTTCCATTTTGGAGCTGTAACCACTTTCATTCTCCTATAAATTGAAGCTTTGGTTCAGTCTCAAGGGTAGACGCTGATATATGTAAAACTTCTCTATACATTTTGTATACACTTAGTACTTGCTTTGTACTTGGTAGCTATGATAGAAAAGGGAATTGCTGAAGAAACATACTCTTTTTGCTAGCTGTTATCCATGCGAGAATGATTACACACTCGTATTTAGGCTGGTTCAAAGAGTGGAAGGGCTTGTCAGACCAAAGGAAAACGCTTGTTCCAGACCCCGGAAGGACCTGTACGACATCAAGGTGAACACGGTTGTAAGACTCCTTCTTTTATTTAAAGATAATACAATTGGATCTTGTTTTCTCAATAAGTTGTTTATGTATTTACTTGAATGACTTATTTCGTAAATTCCTTGATCATTAAGATAGATTTTTGATTTTGAATTAGTATATGTTGTAGGTGCTTTTGATTCTCTTCCATGTATTTGTTTGCAGATCTTAAGAGGTAACTTCTTGGAGTGACGGGAAAGAAGAATTCAAATAGCATTGGATCACAGGTAGGTCCTTTTTTCATCATAGAAAATTCTAAATCATATATAATATAGAGAAAGTAGTTTACATTTGTCTTGTTTGTTTCTAGCTATCCTTGTGATACTAGGGAGATCCTTCTTGTCCGTAAGAACGATTTATCCACCTAACAGTCGGGAATCCATTCGCTTAGTAAGATAGATAATAATTAGATAACATTCAACCATGTAGTTCAAACAATTGTGAACCATTAAATAATGATTGTCTATATTTTTTTGTTATGATACCAAGTGATTTTCTTAACAAGTCCCAAAATTCAACCACACATGCTCTGTAACAAACACCATCCATTAATACCATTAATATAAAAAAGAGATGAATTCGTCCACACAAAAATGAAATTAATATATGGTGGTGTTACTTTCTCAAGACTTGTGTTGCATTTAGGTGATGTTTTGGATTTTTGATGAGCATGCGTGAGATGAGGTCTTTGGAAAACACCAAAATTTTCTCCTAGATTCCATTGTTGAGATTGACATCTTCCTTCAAAACACTACATTGAGTTCCAAGAGGATGTAGCCATGGAATGGGAATCCACTATTGAGCATGGAATAGAGCAACACTCCAACGCTCAAAATATCAAATAATGTTCTCAGTATATCCGTTTTCCATAGATCTCCTCAGCTAGACAACTTCCAAACTAAATGTATATTATTTGAATCTTAGTAAATTGCTTGAAGTTTCACAATGCAATGCCCTCATCACTTGAGGCCCTACCCATGACATTTATTTCATTGAGGATATTGAGCCATGTGTTATTCTTGTTGAGGGATTTCCAACAAAAAGCGCGTGTGACCATGTGGAAACATATACTAATTTTATGGAATCATATACTAATTTTATGATAAAAAACCACAATCAAGTCCACAGTACTTATTTTACAGTCGTCATGAATTATTCTTATTTTTCACTGGGAAATAGTTTTATGTTTTGTTTTTTTGTCTATTAATATTATTAGTAGCAACCGACAGGTCAGTGCTATAGCATGAACACACAAAGCGTGTATGAATTGTGCGAAACCTTTCTCATTGTGCGGAGTGCAGAGAAAAATATGCACAATGAATGCTCTCTGCACTTCACATACAACAATGAGTTACTTATGCGGAGCAAAGAACAAAGATGCGTGCAAACTAAAGTTTGTGTTCTTTGCTTTCTTTGCTCCGCACACACATTTAACTTAATTAATGGTAGAGGCAGGGACTATGTTACGTTGCAATAATTAATCTTGTTAGAAAAAAGATCTAATTATTTTTTTAAACAGAAAGGGTAAAGGTTTCATATTAATAAACTTGGATTAGGGACTAGAATCCTTACATAACATTTAAAATAGAAAATATTTGTTGAACAAATACTGTTCAAAAATATTGCAAGCTCTATGGCTGCTACTCCATCTTAAACTAAATACATTAACACTATTTAATTTATGAAAAATGCCAAGTATTAACCAAAAACATTACATTATATGAAAATATATATGCACATGATGCTACCCAAGAATTCATGACTAAAAAATAACCAACAATTGTTTCGATCGATACCATTTCTTCTAAGTCAAAGAGTTTTTTTTTCTCTCCAACGGTAGTGTTGGGGCCTTCATCACCCAGAGCCGATTGCGAATTTATAATTCCCGAGACTTCCATTGCAGACAAATGGATGCCAAGAGACCGCACTTCCTCGCTGAGACCTTCGATCACTTGTTCTATTTCTACCTAATGATGGAACAACTTAGCTTCCAGGAAAAGATGAAATGACATCCTATGCCTTCCAACCATATCTTTAAGATTTTTTATGGAAACTAGTAGATATTGAGAAGCGTTAAGAAGCCTGTCCAACACGAGGTTGGCATCAACATTTTCTGAAGAGACAGAGGAATTTTCCATTGCATACCATAAATTGTATACCGAACTATATAAATCATTGACAATGAAAACAACGATTTCATAACCAGGCTGAGGCAAGAAACCAATAGTACAATGAGGAAACAAAGAGTTCGATATATAGGCAGAGACAAAACCATTCCACAAGCCAAACATCAACGATAAATCTAAATCCATTACCCAAAAATCAACGAGATAGATAATTGACATGGAAGGGAATGTCGTTGGATGACTGCCATGGTCATGGAATCTGCAGCCAAGATGAGCCACCTTGGATATCACCTGAGGGAGATTAAATAGAAAAGACACCACTTGCTTGAATAAGATGAAGAGACCTACCACTTGTGAGCCCAAATAAGTAGCCAAAGAGGGAGAAATGAACATGGTCGAAAAGAGGCAAATTATCAGAGGTCAGAACCCATTATTTTATGAGAGCATGCCACTTAGCAAGGGAGTGAGAAGGAAAATAATCATGTTTTCAAATAAAAAACGACCCCAAGCTTCGATAATTCATATCTCCAATGTTTGTGATTAGATAATCTTGTTAAAACATAATTATAAGGAACAAAAATGCCCCCACCCGTCTGACCAAATTTTAAAACTTTCTTAATCATTATGGAACTGGAAATATGTTGAGAATATTATCCACTTCAAAGATGCTTTGTTCCATAGCAGAACCTTTTCTAGCTAAAGTATCGGCTACCAAGTTCAAATGTATAAGAATATGAAAAAATTTCAAATTTTCAAACTATGAGGTAGAAATAAGCACCCTTTGATTCATGGGAGGGGAATCTGAACATATTGTTTCCTTGGCCTTTGTCATTTGTCAAATGACAAGCATCGAATCTCCAAATACTATGAGTCTTGAAATTTTATTTTCTATGGCCAGCTCCAATCCTTTGCATAATGCAAGACATTTTTCCATATTGTTAATCACTAGGCCTAGACCCCATGAAAATTGCGTCACTATTTTTCCATTGGGGCTATAAAGAACTCCTCCCACTCCTACCTGCCCCAATAGATTATTATTATTAAATGAACACACACACACACATATATGCATACATTTTTTTATATTTTTTTATTATCATTATTATTTAATATATGAATAAGAGATTAAACTTGAAGTAAATATGAAAATTTATTTGGAGTTTGGTTAGGTTGTGACTACCATTTTTATTATTATCTTTTGTGACATTAAATATATTTTGAAATAGAGTTTTTATAATCTTAATTTAATTGTCAATGTTATTAGGGAATTGACAAAATATTCTAGAATATTTTTGGTAGTAGTCATAAATCAAAGGTTGAGATTTATCTCAAAATTAGTTATGCTCTTTTTGTTAAAACAAAATGTGATATAAACATAGATCATATGAACATGGGTTATGAATTTTTTTGTACCTATGGTATTAGTAATCCATGGTATTGTAATAAAGTTTATTTACATATGAAAAATATGCATGGTAAAATAGAGTGGATTTTCATATTTAAGAATTTTGCTACATGGTATTGTAACAAAGTCTATTTACATGTACAAAATCTTCATAATAAATTGAGTAAATCTCTATGATAGAAAAGTGTGAGTGAATCTTGTGATTAATAATCCTACTACATAAAACCTTGAAACATGCATTTTTATTTTTAAATGTATAGATGTTTAATTTATATATTATTTTTTTATAATTAATGCTTATAATAATAAATTAAAATAAAATTACAATTTAGTTTGACTTTATAATTTGTGTTATAATTTTAACAATATGATATGTATTGATCATTAAAAAATGAAATACATATTTTATTATATTGTGTGTGAGATTTAATTTAAATAGATTTATTATTATTAAATGTACAGATTAAATGTGTGTGTTATTTATCATTATTATTTTTTAAGCATGTTGTATTAGGTATAGTTTGAAGTGATAGATGATTTTTTCCTTTTTTTGTAAGATGATAGAAAGTTGTATAAATAACCCCTCCCACTCCTACCTCCCCTAATAGATTATTATTATTAAATGAACACACACACACATATATATATATAGATATACATTTTTTTAAATATTTTATTATTATCATTATTATTTAATATATGAATAAGAGATTAAACTTGAAGTAAATATGATAATTTATTTGGAGTTTGGTTAGGTTGTGACTACCATTTTTATTATTATCTTTTGTGACATTAAATAGATTTTGAAATAGAGTTTTTATAATTTTAATTTAATTGTCAATGTTATTAGGGGATTGACAAAACATTCTAGAATATTTTTGGTAGTAGTCATAAATCAAAGGTTGAGATTTATCTCAAAACTAGTTATGCTCTTTTTGTTAAAACAAAATGTGATATGAACATAGATCATATGAACATGGGTTATGAATTTTTTTGGACCTATGGTATTAGTAATCCATGGTATTGTAATAAAGTTTATTTACATATGAAAAATATGCATGGTAAAATAGAGTAAATTTTCATATTTAAGAATTTTGCCACATGGTATTGTAACAAAGTCTATTTACATGTACAAAATCTTCATAATAAATTGAGTAAATCTCTATGATAGAAAAGTGTGAGTGAATCTTGTGATTAATAATCCTACTACATAAAACTTTGAAACATGCATTTTTATTTTTAAATGTATAGATGTTTAATTTATATATTATTTTTTTATAATTAATACTTATAATAATAAATTAAAATAAAATTACAATTTAGTTTGACTTTATAATTTGTGTTATAATTTTAACAATATGATATGTATTGATCATTAAAAAATGAACATACATATTTTATTATATTGTGTGTGTTCTGTAATTGTGATTTGATTTAAATATATTTATCATTATTAAATGTACATATATTTTAAGCATGTTGTATTAGGTATAGTTTGAAGTGATAGATGAATTTTTCCTTTTTTTGTAAGATGACAGAAAGTTGTATTAACTAGAAAACAAGAGATAACAACAATAATTCCTACCACGGGCTACCACTAGGGAAACCAAAATAGTGACGTAATAAACATATTTTTTCTCCAAAAACAATACTATATACTAAAGTCCTAGCTTTATACTTGCTATATAAAATAAATTCCAAATAGGACCTACATCTCAGATTAAAAAATGTGCCCAAATATAAAAAAGTATAGTATACTTGAAGCTAAACAATAACAACTTAGTTTGAACCAGAGAGGAACGAGGAAGGGAAACCTAAAAACATGAGGAAGGCGGAAACCTGAAAACATGAGGTTGCCTTCCTTGTCGACCAGGTCCCCATGTGGAACACTAGAGCCCAATTCCTCCACTTCCACAATAGTTTGTATCTTGTTGTTATCCTACGAGATATAGGCCACGAGCTTCAACTGAAATCCTAAGCATGAGGTTAGGGGCTTCCCCAAATCCTGAAGTATCTAGAGGGCCAACAATTCCGGCACTTCCACCTCCTCCAATAGGAAAAAAATAAAATAGGGAGAAGGATGCTCGATACCACTACAGAAATTATTAAAATTTGCAAGACCCTAACCATCTTGCATGGAGATATTTCCTAATTCAATGCCATGCGATAACCTTTGGTGTATCGCTTATGTGAAGCACATGTCCATTAAGGTCGATTGTGAGTTGGATAAATTGGAGCCTAAAAGTCTCTCCCTGATGAGGTTAGTTGATGACAAAGTGCCATGCCATCATTTCCCTTGGCACATTTAGCTCGAATATCACCTCAATTATGGGATGGATGAGAGCTTTCTTGGTTGTTTAATGAGATTTTACAATCCATTTTTTTTAAATTACTACACTCCTCCCTTAAATTTGAGGCTTCCAGAGTATCCCAACAAGATGATATGAAAATTTTGACTTCTTGATACTCAAAGTTGGCTAACCCGTTGAACCCCTTATTACTATATTTCTTGACATGAATTAGGATGACAACTAGGATATCTTGGAGAAGTCATTTTATTCTAACTATGTAGGATTCTAGATGCCAATTGGGAGATACTCTCCCTAGGAATACATTGTTTAAGAGTGTGTTCGGATTAAATTATGCTGGTTGTGATAATTGAAAGGATTCAAATCTTTGCATGTAAATTAATTGTGCATTTAAATTTTTTTAATTCCATTTTTGGTTTTAGGCCAACTACGAGTTTGCTCCAGTGTGTCACGTATCTTGATCCTCATATTAGGCCTTATAATTTTAGCTATGTTGAAATTGGAAACAAGAAATGATGAAAATGGCATCCAAAAATGGCACCCATAAATGGTATCATAGGGGGATTCTAATTTAATTTTCCCTTAATTAAATTGGAAGAAAAATTGTAATTTCATCTCATGACAACTTGTATTAGTTAACTAAGTTAGGAAGACTTAGTTAGCCTAGGAAATTTTAGTTAGATGTCAGAGAGGAGGAATGTAGAGTTATCTCATGATTTTAGGGGGTCCATTTACAATTATTTGTGAGTTGTAATTAGTTAACTCAATTAATTGAGTTAAAATCAATTTAATTAGTTCTAAAGAGACAAGCTAGTGAGAGGTCTAGTGAATTAAATTTGATTTAATTCACAAGTAGTGATCTATTAGTTAACTAATAATTCACTATAAATAGCTGTTTCATATCAATTCTAAGGAAGGCCCAGTTGAAACTGAGTTTAAAGGGAAGAGATCTATCAGTTGTATAATTAGAAAATTGTGTTGGTCATGCATGAGGTCATTGGGAAGCCTTAGATGATACAAAATAATTATTTGGGATTTTCCTAATTAATAGGGACTCAATTAGCCCAATAATGCATAAGGAAGGCATACCAAGCCTAGAAAAGCAAAAGGTTAAATATTGGACCAAACTTGCTTAGATCGTAATCCATATTCGAGTAGGATAAGAGTGACACAGTCAACCGAGTGTATAGGTTTCTTAGTGTGAGGAATATCATTGTATTGTTTCATGGTCTTGAATTTATGCAATATACATATAACATGATTTTGAGCAATTGATTTCTTAATATACATATTGTGTTGTGCGATTGATTGTTTATTTCTCTTACTTGTTATCTGATTGTGCGATCGAATTTGGTTTTCGAAAATTGTAGAAGGATTCAATATTTTGTTTTAGTACATTACAAGATCAGATTGAATCCCTTTGTATAATTTATACATGGCATCAGAGTGCAAAGAATAAAAATATAAGAGAAGAATTTTTTTTTAAACATGTTTGAATTTGCAGATTTATTCTTCAGGTGGTTGAGAGGGAGCCTAAATTAACTCTCAACTTGTTCGAATTTGTAGATGACCCCGATCAAGATGTATTTAAATGGCTTGAGACTCAAATATTCCCTTGAGGGAAATTCAAATTACATAGCATGGAAGTACAGGATGGAGGCAGTGCTAGACGAAACCAGACTAAAGGAATAAATATACAATGATATTCCCGAGCCTGTAATGCTCAACTTCTTGATGCATGGAAGTGAAGGTAGAAAAGGCGAGAAGGATCTTGTTAGAAGGAGTTTGAGATCATATTGTCTCGATTATCCATGGGAAGGCGACTCCATATTCTATATGGAAGGCCTTGACAGATCTATTTCATAATAATAGTGATGACAGGAATTTGGCGCTGAAAGGAAAGCTCAAAAAGATAAATATGGAGGAGGGAAAGACAATACCAAAACACTTGGTGAAGTTCACTCAATGTCGAGATGAGCTTGGAAATGTTGGTGTGACAGTAGCCTAGGATTATTTGGTGAGGCTAGCTCATCTAGGCCTTCCCAAGAGTTGGCATAGTTACGAGGACTCTATGAATAGGAGGGAGAAGCTACCATACTAGGAGCGTTTGTGGTCTGACTTGGTAATAGAAGAGATAAGGTGGAGTACCAGAGACAAGACCTCCGATGCAGACAAAGAATAATATTTTTCATTGGTTGGAAAAGTCAAGAAATCCAAGGGGAATAAGTCCCAAGGTGAAGAGGGCAAGAGAGACTTGTCCAAATTCAAGTGTTTTCACTATCACAAGCACATGTACTATGCCTCAAAATGTCCACATAAGGCAAGAAAGAAGGAGCATGCAGTTGTAGCAGCGAGTGAAGCACTAGTTTCACAGTTTGAGCTTGATTTTACTCTCATTTCATGCATGACCAACACTGTAATGGGATGTATGTGGTATCTAGACGACGATGCCTCCTTCCATATGACATGGAATAGAGATCTCTTGAGTGACTTGGAGGAGAAGGACCTCTAGCAGAACATAGATTTTGGAGATGACAAGAGGTATAATGTGACCAACAAAGGTACAATTATATTTTAGTGGGATGATGACTCCCCTCTCAGAATCAATGATGTTTTCTATGTTCCAAGACTAAAGAAGAATATTTTCTTCGTAGCGGTATTGGAAGACTGTGGTTATGATGTCATATTTAGAAAAGGAAAGGTGTTCCTTAGACACATCGCCACGGGATGGGTGAAACATATCGGTGTACAGGTCAAGAACCTGTATGCTCTCAAGGTAAAAGATGCATTTGAAGATTTGAGGAGAAAAGTAGAGCTTAGTGAATTATTGGTTGAGAGGGAGCCTAAAATACCTCTCAACCTGTAGCCTCCGAATTAGTCATAGAAGGTTGTGGAGAAACCACAATTGGATAAGTAGGGAGGAGACCGAGTGGAGGCATCCACTCAAGGAGATACCTCCACTAGGGGGAAATTTCGAGCTAGATTGGCAGAGGGATCACATGCAACCATACCTCAAGTTGAGAGGTGGGGCGATGTGAAGACATAATCCCAAAATTTGGGTAGTTTACAATACACAATAGCAGGAAGGATCGGTAGGATTGCTGTAGTCAAATGTCAAAAAGACAAAAATCAGAGTGACAGATGTTACTGCAGTGAGCATAGATGCAGAGCCAACAATAGTGCAGATTTTTTAGTAGATAGTGTAGTAACCAATAACAGTTAGAGACTCTGATGACATATGATCATACTAATTCAGGTTTTTATAGGATTTTCAGTTTCAGGAGTTGCAAGAGCAAACAACACTAGAGAAGTGTTGCATGAAGAACATTCCAAAGGTACCAGATGAGGATAGATTAAATTCCTTTCTTGTTGAGAGGGAGTGTTGAAATTGGAAACAAGAAATAGTGAAAATGGCATCCAAGAATGGCACCCATAAATGGTACCATAAGGGGCTTTTGATTTAACTTTCCCTTAATTAAATTAGAATAAAAATTGTAATTTCATCTCATGTCACATTGTATCAGTTAGCTGAGTCAGGAAGAATTAGTTAGCTTAGGAAATTTGAGTTAGAGTTCATAGAGGAGGCATGTAGAGTTATCCCATGATTTTAGGGGGTCAAGTTACACTTATTTGTGAGTTGTAATTAGTTAACTCAATTAATTGAGTTAGAATCAGTTTAACTAGTTATAACTGAGAGAAGAGATAGTGAGAGATCTAGTGAATTAAATATGATTTAATTTACAAGTAGTGATCAATCAGTTAACTGATAATTCACTATAAATAACTGTTGCATGTCAGTTCTAAGGAAGGCCCAGTTGAGACTGAGGTTAAAGGGAAGAGATCTATCAGTTGTATAATTAGAAAATTGTACAGGTCATGCATGAGGTCATCATGAAGCCTTAGATGAATTAAAAAACTGTTATTTGCGATTTTCCTAATTAAAAGGGGATAAATTAGCCCAATAATGCATAAGTAAGGAAGACCAGGCTCAGGCAAGCAAAAGGATAAATATTGGACCAAACTTGCTTAGATCGTAAGCCAATTTTTTTGAGATTCAACAAGAAATTTGATCCTAGTGAAAATTAAGCACCTACACTAGGTGGGGCCTCAGGCTATTTTTTAGTGTATGTCTATTTATATATGTATGTGCATATATATGTATAAAATGCATGCATATTTATAAATGCATGTCTATATTTATTATCCCTTAATATATACAGACAATAAATTGTAATCTATTCTTAATGTGGACTTGGAAATAGTTAATTGAAGTGGTAAATCAGTTAGCTAAGTGAATTTTGAGTGAAGTGGTTGGTTGGTTGGACATGCAGGTTGAATTTAGTTGTAACTGAGTGATTCGAGGAAGTGCAGTGGTGCATGAGTTGTGCAAGTTGTAAGTAGTGTAAATCAATTAAGTGAGTTAAACTCAGTTGTGCTAGTTGTAACTGAAGATACACTAGTGAGAGATCAAGTGAACTAATTATTAATTAATTCACAATCAGTGGTCTCACATGCAACTAAATATTTACTATTATTAATTGCATGCATTTTAGATCCAGTGGAGACCCAGTTGAGTTCTAGGTGAAAGGGAAGTAAATTATCAATTGTGACATTATTCGCTTGCACACAAGCAAGCACACACACATTGGATGTGCCCATGAGGATTGCACAGTCAAGGCATGCACGAAGGAATAATTTCAGAGATTTCTTTCAACAGGGATTGCGCAGTGGAGGCAAGATGTCTGGAGATAGTAAATTGAGCAAGTGATTTGCCAATTTTTGTATGACAGTGTGAGACAATTAGCTGATGTACTGAGAGCTCTTGTGATTGGAGTTTTTTATGGAATTGTTTCATGATCCATGATATAATATATAATAGAATATAATGGGTTTTTTAGCTGTAATATTTCCCCAGGAAATTATCTGTGTTGTGTGTGATTGATCTTTCTTCATGATATTGTAGTTGGTGATTGTGTTTTTAATTCCACAAATATTTGTAGAAGTGATTCAGTATTTAACTTTATCATATTGTTAGATCGGGTGAATCCAAGATATACATGCATATTTTTTAATTTCTACAAGATTCAAGCAAGATCAGAGTGAGGCATTCAAAAAAGTGCAGAGGTTTCTCAGTGTGAGGAATAACATTGTATTGTTTCATGGTATTGAATTTATGCAATATACAGATAACAGGGTTTTGAGCAGTTGCTTTCCCCAGATACATCTTGTGTTATGCGATTGACTATTTCTTTCTCTTTTTATGTGATTGTGCGATCGGATTTGGTTTCTACAAATTGTAAAAGGATTAAGTATTTTTCTTTAGTACATTACAAGATTAGATTTAATCCCTTTGGATAATTTCTACAAGCTAAATGACTCAAATAATCTTAAAAAAATTGTTTTTAGGTTGGGGTGTTGAATGACCATATTATTTAACCCTTGATTAATCATAACTTTTTAGGTTTACTTCTATATCATAGATTTTGGCTAAGGGTTAAAACTTATGGAAATTTCTTTGCTGAAAATCATGTGATCCTAATACTTGTTTCAATCCATCTTTGCCTTAGCGAACTTCCATTTCTTAGCGTAAGGTAAAGGTAAATTTAATTAAATAGAAAACCCAAAGGTGTGTGAAAATTTAGCTTTATACTTACTGACTCGACCTTGATTTGTGATTGGTTGAATTGAAACTGGTTTAGGTTTATACTTACTGACATGACCTTGATTTTTAATATATATTTTTAATTATTTTTTTGTTGGGTGTGTTATTTCTTGAATTGGAAACTAGGTTTTATTTATATTTATATTGATTTTGATCCTTACCACTATGAAGGTGAATTCATGTTGTTCTACACAACACATAATACTAGAATTGATCATGTTGTATGGAGTGTTTTAAAAATGCACAATATTATCAAGTGATTTACACTCTTGAAGATAAAAACATATTTTGAATTACAATTATGAAGATTAAAGTTTTATCCATTATTTTCCAAGATATCTTTGAGAAGTCTTCAAATCCTGTATCAACCAAATAGTGTATATGAGGTTAAAGGATTATTCTTGGTATGAAATATAGGCATAATGCCATTTTATTAAACAAATTAAGTCACTTGTATAATGAGAAATTTTTAGACATGAATACCATAGCTAATTTAGGTGTTGCATCCCACATGGAAGATGTGAAAATATGGGTCCATGGGAGAAGTAAGACCGTGTTGACATTTTGCCTCTGGCTATGAAAGAGTAGAACAAGGCTCTATTAAAATATATATCTACTAAAGAAGTGGAAGATTTAGTTAAATATTGTTGAATTTTGCAACAAGAAACAGTGAAATTGGCATCCACAAACAACATCCATGACCGTAGTGAAAATTAAGCACCTACACTAGGGTGGGGCCCACACATGCTATTTTTAGGTTGATGTATATTTATAGATGCATGAGAAAATTCTATTTATAGATGTATGTGCAAGTTCTATTTATATATTGCATGTCTATTTATAGATGCATTTCGACTATTATTATCCCTTAATATTAGTTGGACAATAAACAATAATCTATTCTCAATGAGCACCTGGAAATAGTTAACTGAAGTGGAAAAGCAGTTAGCTAAGTTAATTTCGAGTTAAGTGGTTGGTTGGTGGGACATGCAAAGTGAATTTAGTTGTAACAGAGTTGGAAGTGCAGTGGTGCATTAGTTAATGCAAGTTGTAAATATGTTTAACTTAGTTAAGTGAGATAAAGTCAGTTGTGCTAGTTGTAACTGCATATACACTAGTGAGAGATCAAGTGAATTTGATATTAATTAATTCAAAATTAGTGATCTCACATGCAATTGATGTTTTTACTATTATTAACTGCATGCATGTTAGTTCCAGTGGAGACCCAATTAATATCTAGGTGAAAGGGAAGTGTAACTATCGATTGTGATATTAGCAGGCTACCCAGGTGTGGTTATAACATCACAGGATTCCCATGATACTTAGCAAAATTTAGGAAGGCTTATTTGTGATGAAGGATTGCATTCATCCGGGACTGTGTGAGAAAGGCAGGCTGTCTGGAGGTAGTAAATTGGTTAAGGGATTTTCCAATTTTTGTATGACAATGTGAGACAATTAGCTGATGTACTGAGGGCTTTTGTGAGAAGAGTTTTGTATGTAATTATTTCATGATTCCTTGTGGAATATACAATATATGATAGAGGGGTTTTTAGCTGTAAGATTTCCCCAGGAATATCTGGTGTTGTTGCTTTGATCTTTTCTTCTTTGCTTCATGTGATTGGCAATTGTGTTGTTTTAAATCCGCAAAATATTTGTAGAAGCGATTCAATATTTAAATTTAGTACATTTTTAGATTGGGTGAATCCAAGATATACATGCTTGTTGTATAATTTCTACAAATATATGCCTTGGAAAAAGGCCCTTGGATTGGATGGATTCACAATTAAATTCTCTTAGGTCTGCTAGTCAACTATTGAACATGATATCAAGCAAGCAATGGGGGAATCAAGAAGATCCAAAACCATCCTGAAAGTTCTTGACACTATCTCATTCACTTTAGTTCCGAAAAAGGACAAAGTTGAGGACCCTAGTGTCATATGTCTGATTCCTCTGTGTAATGTAGTCTACAAAGTGATCACCAAAATAATAACCGATCACCTCGAACCCATCATGCCTCAACTCATTTCCGTGGAACAAATGGGTTATTTGGAGGGGCGTAAAATTTTGGATGGTATAATCGTTGCACATGAAGCTAGTCACTCTTTAAAATCCTCTGAGAAACCTGACATGATTCTAAAAATTTGTCTCTCTAAGACATTTGATAAACTCAATTGGAGATATATCTTCAACATTCTCCATGCCTTTGGCTTTAGTCCTAATTGGATTTGTTGGATTAGGAGCATTATCTCTTCAAGTTTCTTCTTTCTGTTGCTAATTTTTTTTTCCTATTGCACTCTTTTTGGCCTCGTGTTGTATTAAACAAGGAGATATGATGTCAACTTTTCTCTTTATTATAGTAGCGTAGTGCCTCAACTGGGTATTCAAAGTGACAATCTGTGCCTATTTGGTGATGATCTCCCTTTATCACACAAAAAATTTGTGGATGATACCTTGTGTATGATAATTTTAACTATTCAAGAAGTGAAAGGATTTTATTTAATTATAGAAGAATTCTCTGTTGCTTCAAGTATGGAAATAAATAGAGCTAAATATTAAATTTTTTCCTTTAATACACCTTTGGCTGTGTAGAAACATATTGCAAAGACGTTTGGTTTCCAAATTAACAAAGTGATAGAAGAATACTTGGGATCACTACTAGTGGATAGTTCTCTCAAACTCAATTTATGGGAGGATCTCATCAAAAAATTCATCAAGCTAACCAACTAGATATTTTGATCACTAAACTTGGTGGGAAGACTAGGGCCTCTTCAATTCGGTTCTATAGGGTTTGAACCTATATTTATGCTTTGATTTGATGGCTCCCTCCTCCATCCTTGACTCAATCAGGAGTCTACAATAGTATTTCCCGTGGGGAGGAGAAAAATTGAAAAAAAAATCACTTGTAGCTTGGGATAATATCTGCAGACCCAAATTCAAGGGACGTTTGGGGCTAAGAGATCCTTTAACTTTATATATACTACTAGGAGCAAATATTTGGTGGTGTTGGCTCCAAATAAGTTAAGATATTTGGAAATATATTTGGATGATAAACTGTGCAAAGAACATTCCTATTGGACAAATCATAATAATTACCTTCTCTCAAGTAGTCTATTCCATTTGGAATCTTGAAAAAAAGGAATGTATTTGTTACAACAAAAACACCTTTCAGAAATTTGTGATAGATATACAACCATGTTTTTGGAGGACTCATGGTAAGAACTCTCAAAATTCCAAGACCAAAGCGACTTAAGGGATATGTGCTCCCACACGAATTCCCAAGGCCTTCACAAAGTGAAAGACTATAGGTATGCCCGTAACTCATACAAAACATGGAGACAATGGTTAATTCCAAGGGAATACAACCTACGCCCAAGGAGGAGACTTGGTTAAAATTTTGGCATAATATTCAATAAAGATCCATCTCGATATCCAACTTAGTTGATAAACCATGATGGGGTTATGGACCAAGTAATTTTTTTTTCCATCCATGAGGCTTATAGTCTGGAAGCGGGTTTCAAATAGTTGCTAAAATATCCCATTTGGAGTTGCATATGGAAAAGAAATATATGGCTAAAAGATTATATCTTCCCATGGCTCCTAGTTCAAGGGAAAACCTTAACGTAGGGCAACATTCATAAACACAAACATATGGGTCCCTCTCGTTGTTATTTGTGCCTTCAGGAAGATGAAATGTGAACCACTTATTTAATAGTTTCCTCTATTACAATCATATATAGAGTGATATAGAAGATAACATGAAGATATTACAGTGTGATGTATTCAATATTACTCACACCATTAAAAATTTTAGGGCTCAAGCTTTTAATAATATATATTGAACTCCAATTCTCTCCTTCCATACTTTCTCCTCTCGGCTATTTGGAAAGAGAGGAATCATCGCATATTCAAGAATCACTCCCTCCCTCACAACTCTCTTTGAATCACAATTCAAAAGAATGTAAAGTAATCAATTGTCACACAATCCTGGTCAAATCAAGACTAAAAATCCTAAGGTGAAGAAGCCTTGCTACTTCATATCTAGTTCCCTACTCTAGGAGTCATGATTTCTCCCCCTCTTTGCCATAGTACACTTTAACTTGCGAGGCATGCTATGGAGGTATGTTCAAGGATCATTTGGGATACCTTATCTACATTTATTCATGATTTATGGGATATAATAGTAACAACAGAGCTGAATTGGAAGTCTTGGAAGAGGGACTATTGATTTTCTAGAGTCAAGGGTACACTAAAATTATGGTGGAGGGAGATTCTCAACTTGTTATAAACATGATCTATAATATCCTACATGGAAGTGAGATGAACAAAATATGTCACAGTTGGAGAATTGAAAGCCTACTCATATGAGTGGCATAAGTCCTTCCTTCCATTCTATTGATCATCTCTATTCACATGAGAAGAAATATAAATAAAATTGCAAATAAGTTATCCAATTAGGGATGCGTCTCGTTAGCTTTGAAAATATCCTTCTCATGGAAATCCCTTGAAGAGTCTACACTCAAGAAAGAATGATTAACCATAGATAAGAAAAACAAATCTATCTAATCAATTTCTTTCTTTCTTATTCCTTGATGCTCTTTGTTTGTATCTCTCAGTCTATAGTTGGCCTATGTGGATTAGTTTTTAGTTTTTATATTAAGAAGAAAAAACATATCCTTTGCACTTTTGAAAAGGTTAAGATTCAAAGTGTGGTTTTCTTTTCGAGTGACAAACCAAATGAGAATTCCATGACTTAGTATGTAGTTCATGTTTTCATATAATACATAATATTTACCCCCAAATACCATCATGCTGGAATTATTTCTTACAAGACCGAAAGCTATAAGAAGGTGACCATTTGCGTAATCTAGATTTAATGTTGCGATGCTTTTTATATTGATACATTGGGAAGTAAAATTATTGTGTTTGCAATATTTCTATATGTTATAGGTATGGATCATCTCTTGCATTCTATATAATTAAGGTGAATTAGAAATAAAGCATGTTTGTGTTTCTTGTGGCTATACATGGACTCTTGCGTACAACACACACTCTCTCTTATGTTGTAGTTAAGGTTTTGGTATCAAGAACTAACTTGCATATTTTACTTCGTTTTACTCATCATAATGTAGGGATGGAAGATACCTCTGTGGAATAAATGAAATATTTTAATTTGAAAACAATTCATCTTGACCATAACATCCTATTTTCCATTGCATAGTAACAAACCAGACAACTAATTTTCAGCAAATTTTTCTAGTTTATATTTGTGTGAGATTTTGATTTCATAAAATGAATGATATGTGAAATCCATTTGATTTCCCACAGATATTGAATCATGTTGGGGAGAATATTAATTTGTATCAAAAAATGGTTGTCTATTTATAGTCAAAGGATTTTTTCTTTAAATTTGTGGCTAAAAATGGTTGTGAAGATATTTTTTATGAATTTGTATATAATATTTTTGCAGTGAATTTGGTCCTATGGATATGAGAGAGTTTTCTTCTTATAATTTCTTTATTGTATGTTGATATTCCAATACATCTCATATTTTTCAAATTTTATTGAAAAAAGTTAGATAAAGCGGATTATACTTTATTGTGAAATTCATTCAGGGTGAATTTGATATTTAGTTTATTGCATCAGGGTGAAGTTGATATTCAGTTTATCATTGTGTGCTCCATCCCCTATCTGAAAATTCCCACAAAAAACTTCCTCATCTAGATGGCTTCACATGCTGCCAAGATGAAAACCATGTATTTAGCCTCTGTAGAACTAAGTGCAACTAATCTCTGCTTCTTTTTGAACCAAAAAACAACTGCAGACCTAATGTTGAAGATGCAACTTGAAGTAGTCTTCTGATTTGTGGAGCTCCATGCACAATCTGCATTTGTAAATCCCTCAAGACTCACTCCATTAACTTGTTTGTACCATAATATCAATACATGCTTTGCAACTACCCAATGAAATCTAGTAGGATCCATCATGAACTAGATCAACTAATTCAATGCAACACATATGTTAGGTCATGTGTTGACTAAATACATCAATGACTAAAAAAATTTCCTAAACAATGTAGCATCTACTCAATTTTCTCTGCTGGCGTCCACCTTCCTCTAGTTTGTGACTAGAGGTGTGGTCATGAAACTGCAATCCTACATATGAATCCTCTTGATAATCTCTTTATTTTACTTTGTTGGCAATATGATGCAGAATGTTGTCCTTGATGGCAACCTACTTGATAAAGTTGATGGAAACCTATTTGATGAAGTTTTTCTTCATGGAAACCTATTGAACTTGATGGAAACCTACTTGATGAGTTAAGGGGGAGATTGTTGACAATGTGATACAATGTATTGACTTTGATGGAACCTGCTTGATGAAGTTGTCCTTGATGGAAGTAATGTAAATTTGATGTATCTACAGATCCGTTCAGAAGTAGTAGAAGAAAGAAATTCAGAAAGTGCCAGAATAATGTTGAACAAGGTATGTCACAAGGCATACGTGGTTTTATTAAGGAGAAGTCGCGTATGTACGCAGAAATGAACGTGCCAAGTCGCGTATGCCAATTTGTGCTCTATTTTTATAAAACCAGGGGGCATTACCAAGGTATTGGCCTAAATTATTGAGCGCTTGATTATCTATTTGATCCCGTCCAGGAATACCATCAATGGTTGAGTGGTTTTGACTCATGGTATTGATAAAGGCCAAATCTATTTAAGGAGAAGAAAATCATAGTGCAAAGGTGTGCAAGTGTCTGGGCATTAATGAATACTTCACTCTGAAGTATATCTGCATGGTTGAACTCTATTCCTAATTGATAGATCTGAATCTATGATGCACCTATGAATCTGATGAAGGTTCAAGATCTCTAGATCTAGAAATGATGAATCTCTAGGATGATCTGAAAAGAAGTGATGAAGACCTGGCACAAATCTGATGAAGAAATTGAAGAAATATGGGTAAGTTCATAGATCTGATTTGTTCTGCAAAGTTTATCTTTTATAGATCTATACGCAGGTTTGTTTCATGAAAAACATGTGTATACGCGGATATGATTCAATAAAAGCGTGTATGGGAAGTTAGGGTTTTCTGAAAAATGCACAGATGTATACGCGGGTTCGTTTCATGAAAAGCGCGTGTATACGCGAGTCTGATTAAATAAAAGCGTGTATGGTATCTGAACTAATGATTGCTCAAGGTTGAATGTGTTTCTACATATCTATTCTAAAGTCTGGGTTATCTCTGATATTCTGGTTACAGTAGTTTCACTGTTCTGTTTGAAGCATTGGGCGAAGTATATTTGTTGATAAGTGAAGGGTTGTGTTGAAGCTATTTGATCCAGTTTGAAAATTGATGAAACGTGGTTGGTAGTAGTGCTGAGGGTTGAAGCCTTCAGTAAGGGGTTAGTAGCTCCCTTCCAGTGGTAGCTGGTAAACGAGAGCAGGGGGTATTAGCTCCCTTCCAGGAGAGGCTGGTAAACAAGAGCAGGGGGTTGTAGCTCTCTTCCAGGAGAGGCTGGTAAACAAGAGAAGGTTGTAGCCTTCTACAGGTGGGTGCCTACGTGCTGGTATGAGTCTGCGCCAGTACATGATTGTAAGAAGTTTTCTTTATATAATAAATATTGAAGACTGAGACGACGGCAGCGGTGGTTTTCTCTCAAATTGGGTTTCCACCTTAAATCCTGGTGTTCATGTGTGTTTCTTATGTGTGGTGATTTATTATATTCTTACTGCACCTGTTTACTGCTTACTAAACATCTGATGAATGAATGATGCAATGATCTAAATTAAGAATTAAATGCATATTTAGATCTCTGAGAATACGCGAGTTTACTTAAGGATATCCGCGTGTATACGTGAGTTGTGTTCATTAAAGTAGCGTATGGGTTTAAAAGCAAGAAAAAAGTTAAAAAAATTTCAGTCAGCACAAAATATTGATTCACCCCCCCCCCCTCTCAGTATTTTTCCCAACAATTGGTATTAGAGTAGGTCCTTCTCAAAAAGCTTAGCCGCTAGAAGGAAGATCAAGTAAGATGAGCAATCAAGATGGAACATCATCTATCAAGCCTCCGCTCTTTAATGGAAGCAATTTAATCTTCTGGAAAATAATTATGAGATCCTATCTTCAGTCTATGGGAGCAAATGTATGGGCCATTGTTGAACGAGGATATCAATATCCAGCTGTAGTACCAACAGATCCGACTGAAAAGAAGAATTATGAAACAAATGCAAAGGAAGTCAATGCTCTAACAGGAAGTCTAACTAATTCTGAATTTGTCAAATTTATGCAGCTGAATACAACAAAGGAGATATGGGACAAAATAATTCTAAGTTATGAAGGTGATGCAAAGGTAAAAAGTGCAAAACTTCAAACTCTCAGAATTGAATATGAAAATTTAAGAATGCATAATGATGAGAATATTGCCAGTTTCTTTCTACGTGTTGATGATGTTGTAAATCATATGAGAAATCTGGGAGAAACAATAACCGAATCTACTTTGGTTGAGAAAATTTTAAGATCGCTAACAGCAAAATTTGAGTCAAAAGTTTCTGCTCTTGAAGAAAAACAGGATCTTCAAAATCTTACTGTGGTACAACTTCATGGCATACTAACCACATATGAAATGAGAAGAGGAGGACCATATGAAGTCAAAGAGGCTGTCTTCAGAGCTTCTACAAAAGGGAAAGAAGTACAAGAAGCAGAAGGATCAAGATATATCTCAGAAGAAGATGAGGCAAATTTTTTAAAGAAACTCCAACTTGGCATAGGACGGTTCAAAGGTAAGCTTCCTTTCAAATGTTTTGAGTGTGGAAGAGTTGGTCATTATGTTGCTAAGTGTCCTAAAAAAGAAACACCTGCAAAATGGAAGGAAGTAGCAAGAAGGAATAAGAATCAGTTTAACACTAGAAAAAGTTACTATACTCATGAAGACAGTGATGGGTTATCTGATAGTGAGGAAGAATGTGAACAAGATCTTAGACTTCTCATGGCATTTGAATCTAGAGAAGAGAAGGATACTTTTGTGGATGCTCTAGAGGACAATGATTTTCTGGAAGAAAACAATCAACTCAAAATACACTTAGAAGAAAGTAAAATACTCTTAGAAGAAAGGAAAATAACCATAGAGACTCTGGAAAAGCAGGTTGAAGAAGCAAAGAAACACATTGAGAAATTAGAATGTGAAGTGGTAAGTCTAAGAAAAGATTTTGAGAAAGTAAAGACTCTGAATCTTAGATTTGCTAAAGGATCCGAAACCTTAGATGAGATTATCAAGGTACAACGTTCTCCTCTTATAAAGATAGGTCTTGGATATACTGGAGAATCTTCTCAGGCTTCAGCACCAAATTATCTAAAAGCAGCTACAGCTGGTTTACAAAATTCTGCCACTCATCAAGGGAATAAAGAATCATTACAGGTAAAGCATGATCATCTCAATTCAAAGAACACTAACAGGAATATCTCTCAAAGA
>JAXQQM020084877.1:0-26969 GCA_034641835.2 Pinus albicaulis | reverse complement strand
ATATTAGTGTCAGTCTAGTCATACTGCCATCAGTGATCAAATCTGCTCTTTTTTCATTTTTATATTAGGTGTCTCATATCGAATAAATTTCACCATTCTGTTAGGTCATGGACTCATTGATGGTAGTAATTTTCATCAGTTTTACCTCATGTGAAACTTGTTGATTTTCCTCTCTATGGTCTTCAGTCATCAGTCACTTTTATTCTTAAAATCATGTTAGTAGGTCATAGGATGGGTCTCATTAGTTTCTAGGGTCTCACCATGGTCAAATTAATGAGTCGAGTATCAATAATATCAGCGAGGTCATGAGGATGTCAATAAATTCAAAGTCACAGCACCTGGAAGATCAAAGAGACATTTTATTCATCTTGATGTAATTTTCACCTCAAAACCATGTTTTGAGATGAAAACATGATATTTTGCCTTTATTATTTCTCATTATGTAATTTTATATCATCATATGTAATAAGTCACTATTCAGAAGTTGTTATCTTCACAAAGTGATGTCCCTGCCTTCAGAGAAGTTTTCCGCAGCATATTCAGCGCCAGATCATCTTCAAAGCAGATGCATCAGAAAGAGCCCATAAAGAGCTTTCCAACGGTATACTACACTCTCGAAACTGACCTCTGGATCGAATTTTATGCTTAAGTGAAGTAAAAGCCCTTATATCCTCATATACCCCCTATTTCCCATTTTTCCCCTTAAACTTTGTGTTATTAAAGTTTAATATTCCCTTAAAAAACCCCTTGTCCTCTTTCCGATTTTCAAAAGCGAATTATAAATTATTTAAAAAATATATATATGCGATTTTATTACTTAACCACTTCCCCTTTCATCCCCGTAAACTTTAGAAACAAAGTTTATGTTATATATATTATAAACCCCCCGCCGTATAAACTATGCATATAATAGAACTTTACAACGTAAAGTTTAAAGTTTTATTAATATAATCGCAATCGCAACATTTATATAAAGCGTTCCGATCGGTCAATCGCAAACATTTGCGATGCGATTGATCGCACAAAACTATGATCATCGCAATCCCAACTTAAGTCCTTCCCCCGATCGCACTGCCCCTCCGATCGATCGCATCGCAAGTTCGTTCTCCCGATTGCGATTGCGATTACTCCTCGCTCTCGATCTCCGATTGCGATTGCGATTACTCGCCGCTCCCGATCTCCGATTGCGATTGACCTGCCGGGCCCACCGTACCATACTTTCGCCCATCCATATAATATAAGGCCTTTTCCTTTGTAAATTGAAAATTTGTATTATTTACGTTTTACAAAGGTTAATCCCCCGTTCCTAATCGCATCGGAAGTTTTGTATGTACTACCCCGCTCTACCCCTGATTCCGATTGCGATTGCACTGTGTTTTAATATGATATCCCTTCGCCTCTTCACTCCAATTGCGATTACTGTTTGTTATATATATTTCTCCGCCCCGCTCTGATTCCGATTACGATTTATGTAATTCCCGCCTCCTTTCCCTTCCTCTTTCCCATTAAAAATTGGTTTCCCTTCACAAAATCATGGAATTTCATTCGGTTCTATTTCTATGGCAGTTTATTAAAAAGTTAGAAAACAAAGAAATAGTGGAAAGCAAACGAAACAGTCAAAGACCGAGAAAGCTCATTTAAAGCAGAAATTGTCACAGCAAGCAGCAAAATAGGAAATCTGTTCATTGGATTACCTATTTTCATTCATACAACCTAACAGCAAAATCTCCAAGTGATCAGATGTAATGTTATCCCTTATTTTCAGGGGCAGATTGTTATATTTCTTTCTATGATTGTATTTCAGTTCTTCAGCTGTTAGAACAACTCCCATTTATGTGGATCTATGTTCCCACCTTTCAATGTATTTATTGTAATTATTAATCATCTCAAAAGAAGTTTTTTGGAGTCTGAAGAGTAACTCAGAAAGTAGGGGAATAGTGTGGAAGAACATCTCTGCGCTACATTGTACAGTTTGACAAAAATTAATAAGAGATGCAGCTCTGATTTGTGGGATCCATGTGGTATGAGAATTAGCATTTGTTTTTCCCCTTTGGTTCATATGTGAATTGTTATGTATTCCATTCATCTATAAACTTTTCCTTTTGAATGCTTTCAAGATAGAAAGGTAGAATCCATTTTACATGCTCTGCCTTGGGAAACCATTCATACTCTGTATTTTTCTTCTGTTTGAAAAGGATCCATTTATTGTGCCCTTTTCAGCTCCTCACCAGTCTTTCCATCCCATCCTTATTAAATTTTAATTGCTAATTTTCCTGCCTATCTTGCCCCATGAAATACCCTGTGTCCTGATTTAATTCCCAGTTTCAACTGTCCCTTTATATCCCACATGTTGTCGCTCCTAGAGACACTTAGAGTTGTGATAGACCAAAGGCTTCAGACATCTTATCACAAAGCAAGGAGCATATGGTATAAAAAACGAAGTTATCAATAAAATCTCTCATGCTATCTCCCGTAAAACAAGTAAAATTAATCCGAATGGGACCAGGACCCTCAGAAACTGACACAGAGACAGGGATATTGCAGAGGCAACATGCAAAACTCCAATATAAAAGCAACAGACAATTCAGAGACAGTTTACTGCAAAGTGGGTCGATTTAGAAATACTTCATAGACATAAGTTATCGGAAGGTGTATGTAGTGAATGAAATGTAGAGGAGATATTAGTTAACATTGAGCTGATACCCAGATACACAATACCACCATGCATGGGCTTACCAATATAAGAATCCATACAGGATAATAGTATTTTAAAAGCACCCTCCCAAAGAAACTAATATAGCAGAAATACGATTTAGTTGAATAATGGAACATAATATCATGCATGAGCCATATTTAAAGCGCTTGACTGATCCGAGCATAGGCATCAACTAGGATGGATCCACACCAAAAATCAGTGAGCCACTCGCATTCCAAAACATGATACAGGAAAGATGGATGAAATGAAATGATCTATTAATATAACACATAAGAGAAAGGTTACACACTGTGAAATACAAAAGACTAGAATCCTCTTTAACAGATAGAACTCCTCCTCACTGAGACCCTATGGGCTCTAAGCCTTCATACAAGAGCTTTACAAAAATGTATACAAAAAGCCTTTCACTGCATAGTTTTCTGATAAAATCTGGAACCCTTACAATGTGTTTCTTCGCAGTTTTTATAGCTGAACGAAGAGTAGTGGTGGTAGGTGGAAAACTAAATGCAAAATTAAAACCCAGAAGAGCCAGAGGGCCGAAGCCCATTCTGTTTAAATTTTTCCGCATTTATCTCTGGTACCTTTTGGGATGAAAGAGTGATCTTCTTCCGCTTCCATTTACTCCAAGTATGTCTCTGATGTACCTGGCTGCAGTACTCTGTAGTACTTTTGGTGAATGAACAAGAAAGTGAAATAATAATACAAAGGTCGGCCATACTTCATAACAAATGCTCTTGACAGCTTCGAACTGTGATCAGGGCGGAACTTTCTTCAGGAACACGGTAAAATATGGAAACAGTATGGGCGCTTTGTCTTTTAAAACAAATCTGCCGATATGGGACCCCGATAATTTTTTATTTCTGTGTGCTGAGCCTTCCGTGCATTTCATGATGCCTTTGATCGGTACCCTGCCTCTAAATTATTGAGTTAAGGCTCAAAATCTTCTATTGTGTGCCCTGAATTCTCTGCTTCCCACTAATACTCTTTGCCGCTTCCATGTTTTCCTTCTGACTGCGAAATCTAAGCTTTAATGGCTCTGTAGAGGGCGAACAGAGTTTAAACTTTGTTTCCTTTAATGCAAACCCTGTTCTATGTCTTCTCTGTAAATGTACTGAGACTCTGAATCATGGCGGTCTTCCACCACTCATACTCTACAAAAACACGCAACTTGGTCATGAAATCCATGCAAATGGAAGACTGGTTATGGGGGCGGAAGAAATGATAGTGCAGCGGTGGTGAAACAATGGTTTATGTGAAATAACAGTGGGAAACATAATGATATGGTGTAAACGGTGAACAATAGGGTTTGACCGGAAAATGCATATGGACCATTCGATCTAGGTCTGGAGGCGTAGCTCGACGGCAGAGATTAAACAGTGGAATGATATATGAACATTGGCGGAATACATATAAAACGTTAGATTTTAATGCAAAATGCGAAACTTTGGACTATGGAGGAAATACACAGGAATCCAATGAAATGTAATGAAATGGATGTGTGAGGTGGGACCCATATGGAATCGCAATCGAAAGCCGGAGCGGGAGTAATCGCAATCACAAGCGAGGGGATGTGTGATGCGATCAGTCGCATCGCAAAGATTTGCAATGGACCGATCAGGAGGCTACACATGAATGTTGTGATTGTGATCTTGCGATCGCGATGGTCGGAGGGGAGTGCAATTGGGGGTCGGGAGTCGGACATGCGATGCGATGGGGGAGGAACCTGCGATCAATCGCATCGCAAACATTTGCGATCATCCGATAGCAAAATGTAACATAAACACTGCGATTGTGATGGTTGCGATTAGCGCCTTAAGGATCAGCGCTCGGTTTCAGGCTAAGGGCATATGTGGGGAAGTGGTTGGGGCTTGCGAAAAAGGGGCTTAGGCCATAATATAGTGTTCAAAGTGGGTTTTTTGGCCTTTTATGCAATTTTGTGACTAGGGAGAAAGTAACGATAGGTGGAAAATGGATTTTTAGGCCAAACGGAGGGGTTTTGAGTGGTTTAAAGGGGGCTGCTTAACAAAATTTTGACAGGGGGCTGATATGATCAACATTGGCTCCACCTGGGGACGACACGTTCATCCCTGGACGTGTCTAGAACTCTGCAGACCACCTGATCATCTTCTGTGCAGACCCTGCTCTTCAGCCCCTCTGCTTTTCACTTCATAATTTATCAACACACACACCTTATTTAAACAAAAATAGAAACAGAAACTAATATACAATATGGTACATCAGGCTTTCTCTGCCCGAATCAGAATTGGAAGTAGGGCTTAAGGAATTGCCCATTCACAGGAGCATCAAGCGGGTCTCCTTGTAAATTCTCCAACCTGAAAGTGTTATTGCCTCCCTGTTCCACAATTTTAAAGGGGCCAAACCAGAGAGGGTCGAATTTTCCATGTTTTCATTTTTTATCTCTTCGGATATCCCATCTAAGCACTAAATCACCAATTTGCAATTTCCTATCCTTGGCATGATGGTCAAAAAGGTGTTTCATTTTCTCTTGATATTCAATTAACCTCTGATTCACCTGCCCCCTTGTTTCTTCTAACTCCACCAGTTGATTAATTCTTCTGATCATCTCGTCAGGCTCCTCTTGGCTTTCTTGCATGAATCGAGCTATTGGTAAAGCCAGCTGCACAGGAAAAACCGCTGCCCTTCCATATACCAATTCATATGGGGACTTCCCAGTTGCTCTCTTGCTGGTGATTCTATTAGCCCATAGAGAAAATTTCAATTGGGAATCCCAATTTTTCTGATTTTCATTTATAGTCTTCTTCAGGGCCCTCACCAAAGTTTTGTTCGAAGACTCTGCCAAGCCATTTCCTTGTGGATAATAAGTTGTAGAGTGACTTAGTGTGATATTATACTGCTGGCAGAAATTCATAAACTTTATAGATTTGAATGCCTGGGCATTATCAGTCACTATCCTGGCAGGGCAGCCAAACCTAGATATAATATTTTCTTCCATAAATTTTATTATTACGGCATCTGTAGCATTCCTTGCGGGTATGGCTTCCACCCATTTGGTGAAATAATCTGTGGTTGTTAATATCCACTTATGCTGGCCACTCGATGGAGGATGTATTTCACCTATAAAATATATTCCCCACTGCTGAAATGGTTCATTCACATGAACGGGAATCAAAGGCAGAGGGGCCAACTTCTGTCTTTCTGCAAATCTTTGACACTTCTCACAAGCTCTGACCCAGGTAAAGACATCTCCAAATAGTTTAGGCTAGTAGAAACCAGCCCTCGAGATTTTATGAGTTGTGGCCCTCTTGATGTAATGACCTCCACAAATTCCTTCATGAAATTCAGTCATTATACTTTCTACTTCATCCTCTATGAGACACAAGAGTAGGATGCCTGAAGGGTCCCGCCAGTATAGCTAGCCATTAGCAACTATGTACTTCTGTGATTTCAACCTTAATGCCTTGTATTTAGCCTTATCATAGCTTGGAGGGCAGCTGAGTGTGAGGAGATATTCCACTATTTCTTTGTACCAAGGGCTTGTGAGATACTTTATGTGCGCTTTCTGAATAGCTTTCTCCACTCCTTGCTGCTCTTTTTCATTCTCAGACTCTTCACTTGTTATCATAGACAGATTTATACCTAGATCCTGATAGTTTGATTCAGATAAAATTTTGGCTAGCCCCAATCCTTTGATCAGTTTGGCAGGGCGGATGTCCAGATCATATTCCTGTATTTTGGCAATCCACCTCCCCCTTTTTCCTTCATTATCACCCTGGATAAGAATATCCTTTATAGCAGCTGTGGGCACAAATGCAGTGATGTGGGACTGCAAGACATACATATGGAAGGCTTTGAGGGATTTTACCAGAGCATATGCCTGCTTCTCCAATATGTTATATTTCAGTTCAGCATCTCGAATCACCTGACTGTAAAAGGCAATAGGCTGCTCATGCTCTTCCTCATTCTTCTGCAATAAAACTCCTGCTACTGTATGAGGTGATGCAAATGAAAAGATCATAAATGGTTTGGCATAATCTGGCCCAGCTAGCACAGGAGCTTCTGCGAAAGCATTTTTTATCCTGGTGAATGCTTCTCATGATTCTTGTGACCATTTTACTTCATTATTCTTCTTGAGCATGTCTGTTATATGCCTAACTATCTCAGCATAGTTAGGAATAAACCTTCTTAGTAAATTAATGCGCCCAAGGAATACCTGCACCTCTTTCTTATTTATGGGGAAAGAAATACCATTTATAACCTCTACCCTCTTAGGGTCTATTTTCACGCCATCTTTGGTCACAATATGTCCCAAAAGCTTGCCTTCCTCTAATGCAAATAAAGACTTTTGTGGGTTGAGAGAAAGACCATACCTTCTGCATTTTTCAAAAGTTTTGTGTAAATGCTCAATGTGCTCAGTGTCATCTTTTGAAAACACAGTTATATCATCAAGGTAGACTACCAAACATTTATCTTGCTCCCCAACAAAAGCAATGTCCATGGCCCTTTGAAAATTGGCCCCTACATTAATCAATCCAAAAGACATCCTGGCATACATAAATGTACCCCATGGTGTGGTGAAAGCAGTCTTCTTCTGATCTTCTGGAAGTACAGCCACCTGGTTATAACCAGAGAATCCATCCATCATGGACATCCTAGAAGCTCCAACCACCTTCTACAAGATGTGATCCATCTTAGGCAGTGGGTAATTATCCTTTAAGGATGCTCTGTTTAAATTTCTGAAATCAACACATAGCCTTATTTCTCCATTCTTCTTCCTTACAGGGACTAAGTTTGCCACGCATTCAGAGTACCTCAATGACACAATTATTTTGGCCTTTAACAACTTCTTAATCTCCTTCTCAATAGAGGGAAGCAACAGGGGATTTATCTGTCTGAGCTTCTGCTTATGAGGTTTTGCATCTCCTTTCAGGGGAATTTTGTGCTACATAATACTGATATCAAAAGTTTTCAAGTCCTGATAGGACCATGCAAACACATCTTTGTAGGACTGAAATAACTTCTGATATAGCTTTTTTTATTCTTCTAGGACTTTCTTGGACAATTTGAAAATTTTGGGGTCAGCATCAGTACCCAAATTCAGGTCTTCTACCTAATTTTCTTCTACCACTTTGCTTGGCTGCAGTGGGACATCATTCTTATCAAATAATCTTTCTAGAGGCACCAGCCCTCTAGGTATAATGTTTCCCTTCAACTGCAACACTTTATTTCGTGCCATTTTCTCCTCCCAATTTATTTTTGAAATGTCCTCGGTCTCTCCCTCTTCTTCATCGGCATCAATCTCCATATTGGAGAATTCTCCTACTGTTTCCAGGAATCTCTTCATCTGTTCTTCATCCTCAAATACCTGCCAGTGCTTGATGTTTTCTGGGATTGATGGTCGGTAACGCACCTCAATTTCATATCTTAAGAGTGGGTTTTGAGGTGGGTGAAATGTACTAGCAGCTACAGCAAGGGAATCAGCCATCCTATTCTGTTCTCGGGGCATGAATTGGATATTGAATGCCAAGAAGAAATTTTCTACCATGTCCCAAACTTCATTCCTATAAGCCCTTAGCCTAGGAAGTTTGGTCTGACACTGATTCCTGACCTGTCTGACCACCAGTTCAGAATCTCCCAGAACTTTTAAGCTTTGTATGTTCATATTCCTGGCTGTCTGAAATCCTAACAGAAGTGCTTCATATTCAGCCACATTATTAGTGGCTTCATATTCTAGCTTGAAAGATAATGGAACCCATCCTCCTGTAGGAGAAATCAATAATATTCCAACTCCATTACCTTCCTTTGAATTTTCTCCATCAAAATAAAGTGTCCAGATTCCTGCTTCATGGCTCTCTGAGGGTTGTTCAGTCTTGATCTAGCAAAAGGATGGTTCATGAGCATAATCTTGATCTTCTTCCAGCATCAAGCATGAGAAGTCTCCTTCTTTACTGTAGATGGAGAATTAACTGAGTTATCAGCCTTGGTCACCATCTTGACAAATCTAGTCTCCCTGTACAATCTCCTCTCTTGGCCACCAAAAACTGGGATAGTGGCATATGTTAAATCCATCTTGAGTGATCCACCAATTTTTGTTCCCCAGGACCTTGACAGCAACATACCAAAACGAGCTGGAATGTCAGCCACCACGATGTCCATTACCACACTTTTTGCTGGGATTTGAGCTAAATTGACCACCAAATCCTTGATCATCCCCAAGCATTTAACCCTTTTGGAGTCGAATGAATAGAGGTCCTTGTATGGACGGGTGATTTGTAATCCTAGTTGTTCCATGACTGACAAAGGCATAAGATTATGGGAAGCTCCAGAATATAACATGCAGTTATGTAATAATAGGTCATGGATTACTAGAGACACATAAAAGGGAGGAGTAGAGGGATCTATCTCCTCAACATGTGGGCCAAACACTACCATGGGTCTTTCTTCTTGAAGATTGAGACTATCTGGGATGGTTGGTGCTTCTGGAGGGAGCATGAAAGAGGTGACTTGAGATTGATATGCTGGCTGTTTCAACAGTTCAGTCAAGGGGACTGGGATTTTGACCTTTTCAAGTTCTTTTTGCAGACTGAAAACAGGAGGGGACTTTTCTATTATAACCTCTTTTGGCTCTTTATTTTCAGCTGGGGGTTTGACTTCCTTTGACACAGACTCGATATTAGGAGGAATGACTACTTTTGGAGTGGAAGGAATTTGATCATTAGACTGCAAAGGTTTGTTTAGAGGGCCCTTACCTTTGTCTGCGACTTTCTGCATTGTAGCCTCCTTCTGAGCAGGTGCTTCCTTCTGGGGTGGCTCTTCTTCTTGCTCTTGAGTACGAGTCCTCTTCCTAGAAGATCTGAGATCATATCTTCTATTGAAATGTGCTTGCATGAAATCATCAAATTGTTTACAATAATGATAAAATTATGCTTCTTCTGTGTCTCTGGTCTTTTCTTCTTCTTGCAATGAGCACCCAACTCCATCATTCCCTTGCAAAGGGCATTCCTCTCCATCACTATTTGAAAAGGCAAGATTTGCATCCTCCAGTCCATAGGCAGTGTCTTCAGTAGAATCATCTACTGGACCTTCCAGGTACAATGGGTGTGGCACTTGATCCTGTTGCTCCTTTTCTTCCCTTGGCAATATTTGCAAGAGTGGTTTCCTATACGAGGATTGTATCTCTGTTTGGAGCATTACGAAAATTTTGAAAGCTAATTCTTGGCCTCAAATTCAAGCTTACCCGGCTTAGTAGTAAGGTTGCTAATCTTTTTTTTCATTTCTTCGATTATGCTAGTATTGGAGTCTCTTCTTTGTCTTGGCTAGAAGTAGACACCTCTTCTTTGCCCCTTCTTCTAGTATCATGTTCGAGATTTTCCCTTTGATTTACCCGTGGAGGCAAAGTTTGCTTCCAACTCTCATGCATCTTCCAGGGCACCATCGATGAGGCTTCATTTCTTGAGAGAAACCAAATTCTGAATCAAAGGCTGCTACAAAAACAACTTTAGCAACAGTTTGATGGGGTTTCATATCAGCAGGGAGACTCAGATACAATTTATTAAATCTCTTGATAAATTTTGACACTCCTTCATTGTGTCTTTTCTTTAGTGTCTTAAACTCAGTAAGAGATTGTCCATGATCTTTCTTCTCCCCCAATTTTCTGAGGAAAGTATCTTCCATATTATCCCAAGTGGTAATAGAACGGCCTGCCAAAGTATTAAACCATTTTCGAGCTTCACCATCAAGGGATTGCACAAACAGTCTTAAGACCACATCTAAATGTTCAACATTAAAGTTATTTGCAAAAGCACAGAAAGTCTCAAGATGTTTTTGAGCATCAATCTCATTTTCCCCATTAAATCTGGGCAAGATCTTCAGATAATATTGGGGCATATCATTCAACACATGGGGCAATGCCAGAGGAGCATATTTATTTAGCAAGAAGCCTGGAACATTTTCCATTGGAGGGGGTGGAGGTAGTGCAATAGTTTGATGAGTAAGAGGAGGAGGAGGTGGTGGAAGTGGAGTATGAATAATAATAGGAATATACTCAACTGTAGCTTGAGGTGTTGAAGGGAATAATGGTCTATTAACAAGAGATACTTCAGTGACTTCCTTGACCTCTTCGACCTCAGGAGTAGGATGGGAATTATCTTTATTTCTGACACGTCCTCTGGGTGGACTATCTGAATAGTAATAATCGATATCACCCACACTAAAGTCGGGATTTGGCACTTGGGAATCTTGAGAAGAAGAGGATGGGAAGTCTTCTATAGATAATTCAGGGATTTAAGAGTGGAATGATTTTCTTTCCCTCCAATTTTTTCTATGTATGATCTTTTCAGGGTCAAACGCTGAAGGTGTCTTTGGCTTAGAAATATCTGACCTTAGGTGTGGCTTACGAGGAGCCAGGACTGCAAATAGATATATAAAATAAACAAACATGGAGTCGCCAAGGTGAGGGATCTACAACTCTCAACTCTCCATACTTACCTACTTGAAGAGTGAATTAGATTTTGTCGACGCCCAGGGATTTTAATTTTCTCAACTTCGATCCCTGGCAACGGCGCCAGAAAGATGTTGTCGCTCCTAGAGACAGCCTAGAGTTGTGATAGACCAGTGCCTAGGACATCTTAGCATAGCAAGGAGCATATAATATAATGTGTGAAGTTGTCAACTTCAGCTCACATGCTATCTCCTATAAACAGGGAAATAAACTAGAATGGGACCAAACTCTCAGAAACTGACACAGGAAAAGAGATACTGCAAAGGCAAGATGTAGAACTCTAATACAAAAGCAATAGACAATTCAGAGACATTTTACTGCAAAGTGGGCTAGTTCAAGTAATATGTCACAGAAATCAATTATCAGAAGGTGTATGTAGTGAAAGAAATATTGAGAAGATATTAGTTAACATTGAGCTGATACCCAGATATACAATACCACCATGCATGGGCTTACCAATCTAAGAATCCATACATGACAATAGCATTTTAAAAGCACCCTCCAAAAGAAACTAATATAGCGTAAATACGGTTTAGATGAATAGCGGAACATAATATCATGCATGAGCCATATTTAAAGTGCTTGACTAATCCAAGCATGGGTATCAACTAGGATAAATCCATACCAAAAATTAGTGAGCCACTCGCATTCCAAAACATAATACAGGAAAGATGGATGAAATGAAATGATATATTAAATAACACATAAAAGAGAGTTACAGACTGTGAAATACCAAAGACCAAAATCCTCTTTAACATATGGAACTCCTCATCACTAAGACCCTATGGGCTCTGAGGCTTCATACAATAATTTTACAAAATGTATACAAAAAAGCCTTTCACTGCATAGTTTTCTGATAAAATATGGAACCCTTACAATGTGTTTCTTCACAGTTTTTATAGCTGAATGAAGAGCAGTGGTGGTAGGTGGAAAACTAAATGCAAAATTAAAACCCAGAAGAGCCAAAGGGCTGAAGCCCATTCTGTTTAAATTTTCCACATTTATCTCTCGTACCTTTTGGGATGAAAGAGTGATCTTATTCCGCTTCCATTTACTCCAGGTATGTCTCTGATGTACCTGGCTGTAGTACTCTATAGTACTTTTGGTGAATGAAAAAGAAAGTGAAATAATAATACAAAGGCCGGCCATACTTCATAACAAATTCTCTTGACAGCTTCGGACTGTGATCAAGGCAGAACTTTCTTCAGGAACACGGTAAAATATGGAAACAATATGGGTGCTTTGTCTTTTAAAACAAATCTGCCGATATGGGACCCCGATAATTTTTTATTTTTGTGTGTTGAGCCTTCCGTGCGTTTCATGATGCCTTTGACCGGTACCCTGCCTCTAAATTACTGAGTTAAGGCTCAAAATCTTCTATTCTGTGCCCTGAATTCTCTGCTGCCCACCGATACTCTTTGCTGCTTCCACGTTTTCCCTCTGACTGCGAAATCTAAGCTTTAATGGCTGTGTAGAGGGTGAACAGAGTTTAAAATCTGTTTCCTTTAATGCAAACCTTTTTCTATGTCTTCTCTGTAATTGTACTAAGACTCTGAATCAAGGCGGTCTTCCACCACTCGTACTCTACAAAAACACGCAACTTGGTAATGAAATCCATGCAAATGGGAGACTGGTTATGGGAGCGGAAGAAATGATAGTGCAGCGGTGGTGAAAAAGTGGTTTATGTGAAATAACAGTGGGAAACATAATGATATGGTGTAAATGGTGAACAATAGGGTTTGAACGGAAAATGCATATAGGCCATTTGATCTAGGTCTGGAGGCGTAGATCGACGGCGGAGATTAAACAGTGGAATGCTATATGAACATTGGCGAAATACATATAAAACGTTAGATTTTAATGCAAAATGCGAAACTTTGGACTATGGAGGAAAGACACGGGAATTGCATGAAATGTAATGAAATTGATGTGTGAGGTGGGATCCATATGGAATCACAATCGAAAGCTGAAGCGGGAGTAATCGCAATCGCAAGCGAGGGGATGTGCGATGCGATCAATCGCATCGCAAAGATTTGTGATGGACCGATCAGGAGGCTACACATGAATGTTGCGATTGCGATCTTGCAATCGCGATGGTCGGAGGGGAGTGCGATCGGGGGTCATGAGTCAGACATGTGATGTGATGGGGGAGGAACCTGAGATCAATCATATCGCAAACATTTGTGATCATCTGATAGCAAAACATAACATAAACACTGCGATTGCGATGGTTGCGATTAGCGCCTTAAGGATCAGCGCTCGGTTTCAGGCTAAGGGCATATGTGGGGAAGTGGTTGGGGCTTGCAGAAAAGGGGCTTATGCCTTAATATAGTGTTCAAAGTGGGTTTTTTGGCCTTTTATGCAATTTTGTGACCGGGGAGAAAGTAACGATAGGCGAAAAATGGATTTTTAAGCCAAACAGAGGGGTTTCAAGTGGTTTAAAGGGGGTTGCCTAGCAAAATTTTGACAGGGGGATGATATGATCAACATTGGCTCCACCTAGGGACAGAATGTTAATCCAGACGTGTTGAGAACTCCGTAGACCACTTGATAATTTGATATACGGACTTTTCTCTTCAGCCCCTCTACTTTTCACTTCATAATTTATCAGCAAACACACCTTATTTAAACAAAAATAGAAACAGAAACTAATATACAATATGGTACATCAGGCTCTCTCTGCCTGAATTAGAATTGGAAGTAGGGCTTAAGGAATTTCCCATTCACAGGAGCATCAAGCGGGTCTCCTTTTAAATTCTCCACCCTGAAAGTGTTATTGCTTCCCTGTTCCACAATTTTAAAGGGGCCAAACCAGAGAGGGTCGAATTTTCCATGTTTTCCTTTTTTAGCTCTTCGGATATCCCATCTAAGCACTAAATCACTAATTTGAAATTTCCTATCCTTGGCATGATGGTCAAAAATGTGTTTCATTTTCTCTTGATATTCGATTAACCTCTGATTCACTTGCCCCCTTGTTTCTTCTAACTCCACCAGTTGATTAATTCTTCTGATCATCTCGTCAGGCTCCTCTTGGCTTTCTTGCATGAATCAAGCTACTGGTAAAGCCAGCTGCACAGGAAAAACCACTTCTCTTCCATATACCAATTAATATGGGGACTTCCCAGTTGCTCTCTTGCTGGTGATTCTATTAGCCCATAGAGCAAATTTCAATTGGGAATCCCAATTTTTCTGATTTTCATTTATAGTCTTCTTCAGGGCCCTCACTAGAGTTTTGTTTGAAGACTCTGCCAAGCCATTTCCCTATGGATAATAAGCTATAGAGTGACTTAGTGTGATATTATACTGCTGAAAGAAATTCATAAACATTATATATTTGAAGGTCTGGGCATTATCAGTCACTATCCTGGCAGGGCAGCCAAACCTGGATATAATATTTTCTTCCATAAATTTTATTATTACGGCATCTGTAACATTCCTTGTGGGTATGGATTCCACCCATTTAGTGAAATAATCTGTGGCTGTTAATATCCACTTATGCTGGCCACTCGATGGAGGACGTATTTCACCTATAAAATATATTCCCCACTGCTGAAATGGTTCATTCACATGAATGGGAATCAAAGGCAGAGGGGCCAACTTCTGTCTTTCTGCAAATCTTTGACACTTATCACAAGCTCTGACCTAGGTAAAGACATCTCCAAATATTTTAGGCCAGTAGAAACCAGCCCTCAGGATTTATGAGATGTGGCCCTCCAGCTGTAATGACCTCCACAAATTCCTTCATGAAATTCAGTCATTATACTTTCTACTTCATCCTCTATGAGACACAAGAGTAGGATGCCTGAAGGGTCCCGCCAGTATAGCTGGCCATTAGCAACTATGTAATTCTGTGATTTCAACCTTAATGCCCTGTATTTAGCCTTATCACAGCTTGGAGGGGAGTTGCGTGTGAGGAGATATTCCACTATTTCTTTGTACCAAGGGCTTGTGAGATACTTTATGTGTGCTTTCTGAATAGCTTTCTCCACTCCTTGCTGCTCTTTTTTATTCTCAAACTCTTCACTTGTTATCATAGACAGATTTATACCCAGAGCCTGATAGTTTGATTCAGATAAAATTTTGGTTAGCCCCAGTCCTTTGATCAGTTTGGTAGGGAGGATGTCCAGATCATATTCCTGTATTTTGGCAATCCACCTCCCCCTTTTTCCTTCACTATCACCCTGGATAAGAATATCCTTTACAGCAGCAGTGGACACAAATGTAGTGATGTGGGACTGCAAGACATACATACGGAAGGCTTTGAGGGATTTTACAAGAGCATATGCCTGCTTCTCCAATATGTTATATTTCAGTTCAGCATCTCGAAGCACCTGACTGTTAAAGGCAATAGGCTGCTCATGCCCTTCCTCATTCTTCTGCAATAAAACTCCTGCTACTATATGAGGTGATGCAAATGAAAATATCATAAATGGTTTGGCATAATCTGGCCCAGCTAGCACAGGAGCTTCTGTGAAAGAATTTTTTATCCTGGTGAATGCTTCTCGTGATTCTTGTGACCACTTTACTTCATTATTATTCTTGAGCATGTTTGTTATATGCCTAACTATCTCAGCATAGTTAGGAATAAACCTTCTTAGGAAATTAATGCGCCCAAGGAATACCTGCACCTATTTCTTATTTTTGGGGAAAGAAATACCATTTATAGCCTCTACCCTCTTAGGGTCTATTTTCACCCCATCTTTGGTCACAATATGTCCCAAAAGCTTGCCTTCCTCTAATGAAAAAAAAGACTTTTGTGGGTTGAGAGAAAGACCATACCTTCTGCATTTTTCAAACGTTCTGCGTAAATGCTCAATGTGCTCAGTGTCATCTTTTGAAAACACAGTTATATCATCAAGGTAGACTACCAGAAATTTATCTTGCTCCCCAACAAAAGCAATGTCCATGGCCCTTTGAAAAGTGGCCCCTGCATTAATCAATCCAAACGGCATCCTGGCATACATAAATGTACCCCATGGTGTGGTGAAAGCAGTCTTCTTCTGATATTCTGGAAGTACAGCCACCTGGTTATAACCAGAGAAACCATCCATCATGGACATCCTAGAAGCTCCAACCACCTGCTGCAGGATGTGATCCATCTTAGGCAGTGGGTACTTATCCTTTAAGGATGCTCTATTTAAATTTCTGAAATCAACACATAGCCTTATTTCTCCATTCTTCTTCCTTACAGGGACTAAGTTTTCCACCCATTCAGAGTACCTCAATGGCACAATTATTTTGGCCTTTAAAAACTTCTTAATCTCCTTCTCAATAGAGGGAAGCAACAGGGGATTTATCTGTCTGAGCTTCTTCTTATGAGGTTTTGCATCTCCTTTCAGGGGAATTTTGTGCTGCATAATACTAATATCAAAAGTTTTCAAGTCCTGATAGGACCATGCAAACACATCTTTGTAGGACTGAAATAACTTCTGATATAGCTTTTTGTATTCTTCTGGGACTTTCTTGGACAATTTGACAATTTTGGGGTCAGCATCAGTACCCAAATTCAGGTCTTCTACCTACTTTTCTTCTACCACTTTGCTTGGCTGTAGTGGGACATAATTCTTATCAAATAATCTTTCTAGAGGCACTAGCCCTCTAGGTATAATGTTTCCCTTCAACTGCAACACTTTATTTCTTGCCATTTTCTCCTCCCAATTTCTTTTTTAAATGTCCTCGGTCTCTCCCTCTTCTTCATCGGCATCAATCTCCATATTGGAGAATTATCCTACTGTTTCCAGGAATCTCTGCATCTATTCTTCATCCTCAAATACCTGCCAGTGCTTGATGTTATCTGGGATTGATGGTCGGTAACGCACCTCAATTTCATATCTTAAGAGTGGGTTTTGAGGTGGGTGAAATGTACTAGCAGCTACAGCAAGGGAATCATCCATCCTATTCTGTTCTCAGGGCATGAACTGGATATTGAATGCCAAAAAGAAATTTTCTACCATGTCCCAAACTTCATTCCTATAAGCCCTTAGCCTAGGATGTTTGGTCTGACACTGATTCCTGACTTGTCTGACCACCAGTTCAACATCTCCTAGAACTTTTAAGCTTTGTATGTTCATATTCTTGGATGTCTGCAATCCTAACAGAAGTGCTTCATATTCAGCCACATTATTAGTGGCTTCATATTCTAGCTTGAAAGACAATGGAACCCATATTCCTATAGGAGAAATCAATAATATTCCAGCTCCATTACCTTCCTTTTAATTTTCTCCATCAAAATAAAGTGTCCAGATTCCTGCTTCATGGCTCTCTAAGGGCTGTTCAGTCTTGATCTGGAAAAAGGATGGTTCATGAGCATAATCTTGATCTTCTTCCAACATCAAGCATGAGAATTATCCTTCTTTACTGTAGACTGGAGAATTAACTGAGTTGTCAGCCTTGGTCACCATCTTGACGAATCTAGTCTCCCTGTACAATCTCCTCTCTTGGGCACCAAAAACTAGGATAGTGGAATATGTTAAATCCATCTTGAGTGATCCACCAATTTTTGTTCCCCAAGACCTTGACAGCAACATACCAAAACGAGCTGGGATGTCAGCCACCACGATATCCATTACCGCACTTTTTGCTAGGATTTGGGCCAAATTGACCATCAAATCCTTGATCATCCCCAAGCATTTAACTCTTTTGGAGTCAAATGAATAGAGGTCCTTGTATGGATGTGTGATTTGTAATCCTAGTTGTTCCATGACTGATAGAGGTATTAGATTATGGGAAGCTTCAGAATCTAACAAAAAATTATGTAATAGCAGGTCATGAATCACTAGAGACACATAAAAGGGAGGAGTAGAAGCATCTAATTCCTCAACATGTGGACCAAAGACAACCATGGGTCTTTCTTCTTGAAGGTTGAGACTATCTGGGATGATTGGTGCTTCTGGAGGGAGAATAAATGAGGTGACTTGAGCTTGGTATGCTGGTTTCTTCAACAGTTCAGTCAAGGGAACTGGGATTTTGACTTTTTCAAGTTCCTTTTGAAAACTGAAAACTGGGGGGAATTTCTCTATTACAACCTATTTTGGCTCTTTATTTTCAGCTGGGGGTTTGACTTTATTTGACACAGACTTGGTATTAGGAGGAATCATTACTTTTGGAGCGGAAGGAATTTGATCATTAGACTGCAAAGGTTTTTTGAGAGGGCCCTTACCTTTGTCTGCGACTTTCTGCATTGTAGACTCCTTCTGAGCAGGTGCTTCCTTCTGGGGTAGCTCTTCTTCTTGTTCTTGGGTACGAGTCCTCTTCCTAGAAGATCTGAGATCATATCTTCTATTGAAATTTTCTTTCATGAAATCATCAAATTGTTTATAATAATGATCAATTTATTCTTCTTCTGTGTCTCTGGCCTTCTCTCCTTCTTGCAATGAGCACTCGGCTCCATCATTTCCTTGCAAAGGGTATTCTTCTTCATCACTATTTGAGAAGGCAAGATTTGCGTCCTCCAGTCCATAGGCAGTGTCTTCAGTAGAATCATCTACTGGACCTTCCAGGTACAATGGATGTGGCACTTGATCCTGTTGCTCCTTTGCTTCCCTTGGAAATATTTGCAAGGGTGGTTTCCTATACTGAGGATTGTAACCTTTTTTTGGAGCATTCTGAAAATTCCTGAAAGCTAAATTCTTGGCCTCCAATTCAAGATTACCTAGCTTATTAGTAAGGTTGCTAATATTTTTTTTCATTTCTTCGATTATGCTAGTACTGGAGTCTCTATCTTGGCTAGAAGTAGACACCTTTTCTTTGCTCCTTCTTCTAGTATCATGTTCAGATTTTCCATTTGATTTACCCGTGGAGGCAAAGTTTGCTTCCAACTCTAGTGAATCTACCTGAGCATCATCCAGAGTAGCAAACTTTCTTTCTGTGAGAGAGAAACCAAATTTTGAATCAAAGGCTGCTACAAAAACTACTTTAGTGGCAGTTTGATGAGGTTTCATGTCAGCAGGAAGGCTCAAATACAATTTATTAAATCTGTTGATAAATTCTGACACCCCTTCATTATGCATTTTCTTGAGTGTATTAAACTTAGTAAGACATTGTCCATGATATTTCTTCTCCCCCCATTTTCTGAGAAAAGTATCTTCCATATTATCCCAAGTGGTAATAGAACGACCTGCCAAAGTCTTAAACCATTTTCGAGATTCACCATCAAGAGATTGCACAAACAGTCTTAAGACCACATCTAAATGTTCAACATTAAAGTTCTCTGCAAAAAAGAAGAAAGTCTCAAGATGTTTTTGAGCATCAATCTCATCTTCTCCATTGAATCTGGGCAAGATCTTCAGATAATCTTGGGGCATATCATTCAACACTTGGGTTAATGCCAGAGGAGCATATTTATTTAGCAAGAAGCCTGGAACATTTGCCATCGGAGGGGGTGGAGGTAGTGCAATAGTTTGACGAGTAAGAGGAGGAGGAGGAGGTGGAAGTGGAGTATGAATAATAATAGGAACATATTCGACTGAAGTTGGTTGAGGTGTTGAGGGGAATAATGGTCTGTTAACATAAGATACTTCAGTTAATTCCATGACCTCTTCAACCTCAGGAGTAGGATGAAAATTATCTTTAAATTGGACACCTCCTAGGGGTGGACTATCTAAATAGTAATCGGTATCTTCGACGGTGGAGTCGGGAATTTGCAATTGAGAATCTTGAGAGGAGGAGAATGGAAAGTCTTCTTGAGAGAATTCAGGAATCTCAGAATGGACTGATTTTCTTTCCTTCCAATTTCTTCTATGTATGATATTTTTAGGGTTAGACACTGAAGGTGTCTTTGGCTTAGACATATCTGACCTCAAGTGTGGCTTACGAGGAGCCAGGACTGCAAATAGATTTCTCAAATGAACAAATGTGGAGTCGCCAAGGTGAGGGATCTACAAATCTCAACTCCCCATACTCACCTACTTGAAGAGTGAATTAGATTTTTCGAGGCCCAGGGATTTTAAAATTTCTCAACTTCGTTCCTCGGCAACGACGCCCGAAATATGTTGTCGCTCCTAGAGCCAGCCTAGAGTTGTGATAGACCAGTGCCTAGGACATCTTAAAATAGCTAGGAGCATATAATATAATGTATGAAGTTGTCAACTTCAGCTCACCTGCTATCTCCTGTAAACAGGGAAATAAAATAGAATGGGACCAAACTCTCAAAAACTGACACAGGAAAAGAGATACTACAGAGGCAAGATGTAGAACTCTAATACAAAAGCAATAGACAATTCAGAGACAGTTTACTGCAAAGCGGGCCAGTTCAAGTAATGTGTCACAGAAATCAATTATCAGAAGGTGTATGTAGTGAAAGAAATATTGAGAAGATATTAGTTAACATTGAGTTGATACCCAGATATACAATACCACCATGCATGGGCTTACCAATCTAAGAATCCATACATGACAATAGCATTTTAAAAGCACCCTCCCAAAGAAACTAATATAGCAGAAATACGGTTTAGATGAATAGCGGAACAGAATATCATGCATGAGCCATATTTAAAGTGATTGACTAATCCAAGCATGGGTATCAACTAGGATAAATCCATACCAAAAATTAGTGAGCCACTCGCATTCCAAAACATGATACAGGAAAGATGGATGAAATGAAATGATATATTAAATAACACATAAAACAGAGTTACAGATTGTGAAATACCAAATACCAGAATCCTCTTTAACAGATGGAACTCCTCCTCATTGAGACCCTATGGGCTCTGAGCCTGCATACAAGAATTTTACAAAATGTATACAAAAAAGCCTTTCACTGCATAGTTTTCTGATAAAATCTGGAACCCTTACAATGTGTTTCTTCATAGTTTTTACAACTGAACGAAGAGCAGTGGTGGTAGGTGGAAAACTAAATGCAAAATTAAAACCCAGAAGAGCCAGAGGGTCGAAGCCCATTCTATTTAAATTTTCCGCATTTATCTCTGGTACCTTTGGGGATGAAAGAGTGATCTTCTTCCGCTTCCATTTACTCCAGGTATGTCTCTAATGTACCTGGCTACAGTACTCTGTAGTAATTTTGGTGAATGAACAATAAAGTGAAATAATAATACAAAGGCCGGCCATACTTCATAAAAAATTCTCTTGACAGCTTCTGACTATGATCAGGGCGGAACTTTCTTCAGGAACATGGTAAAATATGGAAACAGTATGGGCGATTTGTCTTTTAAAACAAATCTGCCAATATGGGACCTCGATAATTTTTTATTTTTGTGTGATGAGCCTTCCGTGCATTTTATGATGCCTTTGACCGGTACCCTTCCTCTAAATTAACGAGTTAAGGCTCAAAATATTCTATTGTGTGCCCTGAATTCTCTGCTTCCCACTGATACTCTTTGTCGCTTCCATGTTTGCCTTCTAACTGCAAAATCTAAGCTTTAATGGCTCTGTAGAGGGCGAACAGAGTTTAAACTCTATTTCCTTTAATGCAAACCCTGTTCTACATCTTCTCTGTAATTGTACTAAGACTCTGAATCATGGCGGTCTTCCACCGCTCGTACTCTACAAAAACACACAACTTGGTCATGAAATCCATGCAAATGGGAGACTGGTTATGGGAGCGGAAGAAATGATAGTGCAGCGGTGGTGAAAAATTGGTTTATGTGAAATAACAGTGGGAAACATAATGATATGGTGTAAACGGTGAACAATAGGGTTTGACTAGAAAATGCATATGGACCATTCGATCTAGGTCTAGAGGCGTAGATCGACGGCGGAGATTAAACAGTGGAATGATATATGAACATTGGCGGAATACATATAAAAAGTTATATTTTAATGCAAAATGCGAAACTTTGGACTATGGAGGAAATACACGGGAATTGCATGAAATGTAATGAAATGGACGTGTAAGGTGGGACCCATATGGAATTGTAATCGAAAGCCAGAGCGGGAGTAATCACAATCGCAAGCGAGGGGATGTGCGATGCGATTAATTGCATCGCAAAGATTTGCAATGGACTGAACAGGAGGCTACACATGAATGTTGCAATTGCGATCTTGCGATCGCGATGGTCGGAGGGGAGTGCAATTGGGGGTCAAGAGTCGGACATGCGATGCGATGGGGGATGAACCTGCGATCAATCGCATCGCAAATTTTTTTTATCATCCGATAGCAAAACATAACATAAACACTGCGATTGCGATGGTTGCGATTAGTGCCTTAAGGATCAGCGCTCGGTTTCAGGCTAAGGGCATATGTGGGGAAGTGGTTGGGGCTTGCGGAAAAGGGGCTTAGGCCTTAATTTAGTGTTCAAAGTGGGTTTTTTGGTCTTTTATGAAATTTTGTGACCAGGGAGAAAGTAATGATAGGCGGAAAATAGATTTTTAGGCCAAACAGAGGGGTTTCGAGTGGTTTAAAGTGGGTTGCTTAACAAATTTTGATAGGGGGCTGATATGATCAACAGGATGTAAAGGAAAAGAAAGGGAAAGGAAATGTGTCCTATTCCAAATCATATTTCAGTCTGGTGGGAAAGAAGTGAGACTTCTCAAAGGTAAAATATTTTCAATGTCATGAGCTTGGAGACTATGCTACAAAGTGTCTGCACAAGAATACCAACAATTAGACCTAAGGAGGAGTGGTAGATGAAGTGCTTTCTTCATAGTTCAAGTAGGATTTCATGCTGATCACATGCATGGTGTCATCAATGATGGGTTATGTGTGGTATATGGATAGTGAAGCTTCATTCCATATGACCAAAAACAAGTAATTCTTCAGTAACTTGGTGGAGAAGGATCTCTAGATGTACATCGAGATGGGAGATGACAGGAGGTATAGCACTACCAGCGTATGTATAGTTACCTTTTAGAGGGAGTCATCTAATCCTCTCACATTAAAATATGTCATGTATGTTCCTAGTTTAAATAATAATTTTAGTTTATGTTGCTATGTTGGAAGACTGTGGCTATGATGTGATATTCAGTGAAGGAAAGTATTTCCTTTGTCACAAAGCCACGAGACAGGTGAAAAATATTGGGGTTTGAGTAAAGAACCTATATAAATTGGATGTATAAGTTTATTCTTCCTTGAGAACTAAAGGAGAGAAGGTGGAGAGCTGAGACATCGGTGAGTTATGTCGCAAGAGATTGGGACATGTAAACCATTGCGCTTTTAATACCATGAAATAGATTTCTACAGGACTTCCAAAGGGCGCACTTATGTATCAAGATACATGCAAAAGATGTACATTAGGGAAGTATACCAAAGCCAAATTTCACGATAAGGAAAGTTGAGAAAAGGTGATCCTTGAGCGAATTTACTCAGATGTGTGTGGACCATTCTAGATAGATTTCACAACAAAACATAGGTATTATGTGATTTTTGTAGATGATGTTTTATAAAAGTGTTTTATTTTCTTCATGTAGAAGAAAGGTCAAACATTCTCCAAGTTTTGTGAGTTCAAAGCACTTGTCAAGAAATATATAGGGAATAAGGTGAAGGCTCTAAGGAGTGACAATAGTGGAGAATATGTCTCTAACGAATTCAATAACTTTTTCACTTCATAAGGAATTCAAATGGACTTTATTGCACCTCATAACTCGTAGCAAAATGGGGTTGTAGAAAGGAGGAACAAAACTATTTTTGGAGAAACATGATCTATGTTGCATGATCAGGACCTACTTGCACCTATGGGTGGAAGCATGAAATACAATATTATTTTTGAAAAAAATAAGTCTTCACTGGATACTTGGGATGACTACACCAACGGAATATTTTTCAAGTAACCTACTAGATGTGTTTCATTTTAAAAATTTTGGTTCATCATTTTATTTCCATGTGACTATAGATGCCAGGAATAATCTAGAGACAACAATTGAGTTGGATATATTTGTGGGGTACACTAATAAAACTCACAACTATCAAGTGTACTTTCTAGTACATAGGAATAAAGTGGTTAAAAGAGATGTGAAATTCGATGAAGATAAGGTCATGTGAATTTCCCTTTAGAGGGAGCTTCAGTTGCATGCAGTTGAGGAGCTCTTGGCTCCAAAATAAGGACCTTAAGATGTCGAGAATCCACAAGAAGAGGTGCAGAGAGTGGAAGCACCCACTCATGTAGATACATCCAAGACAAAATTAATCACACCAGAGAGGCTCACAGGTTGATGCTATATGTGAGAGAAAATTTGGGAGCACCCACATCGAAGCACAGGAAGATAAGGTCCCCAAAGCGATACATTGGATATATGTATATTATGAGTGAAGGTGTAGATATAGATCCATCCTCTTTTGAGGAAGCATTGTAGTAACCAATGCGAGGCCATCTCGATGAGGAAGATACTTGTTGTTTATTTGGTCGACAGATGGATCTAACAGTGATTTATTGTGATAACCAAAGTTGCATCAAACCTTTTTTTAATATAGTTTTTCATGATAGGTCCAAGCATATTGATATCTAGTATCAACATCTCATAGATTGTGTGCAAAGGAAAATTATGTCATTAGAGTACATTCCCACATAGGAGAAGGATACATACATCTTGATGAAGATAATGTCAAGAAGAAAATTCAATTTCCATAGAGACCTGATTGTGGTAGCATAGAATCCCTTTCTTGTTGATAGGGAGTGTTGAAATGGCACCAAGAAATGGCACCCCAAGGGGGCTTTTGATTTAAATTTCCCTTAATTAAATTATAGGTAAATTGTAATTCTATCACATGAAACTTTTAAGTGTTAAATGAGTCAGGAATACTTAGTTAGCTTAGTTAATTTGAGTTGGAGGTCAAACTGGAGTCATGTAGTGTTTCTCCTAACTTTTAGGAGCCTTGGTTGAGTTATTTGTGAGTTTAAATTAGTGAACTCAAGTATTTGAGTTAAAATCAGTTTAACTAGTTCTAACTAAGAGATGAATTAGTGATAGGTCCATTGAATCAAATATGATTTAATTCACATGCAATGATAAATTAGTTAACTGATATTTCACTATAAATAGTTTTTGCATGTCTATTCTATGGAAGGCCCAGTTGAGATTGGGGTTAAAAGGAAAGATAACTATTAGTTGTATAATTAGAAAATTGTACAAGTCATACATGAGGTCATCAAGAAGCCTTGGATGTATTGTTTTATCTGTGTAGTGGTAATTCACACCATTAGCACCATTAATATATACACAGGATAATTGGCCCAAGAATACGTGAGATAGGGATAGAGAGAAATTATTGGGAAGACAGACAGAGCCTGGAAAAAAAAATGTGTTTCATTTTCCTTATAATTATTTAAAGGTCTCATTCATTTCATTCTCTGTGATATATATATATATATATATATATGATATCAGTGGCTGGGTGCATTTGATAATTTATATATATATATATGGTGTGTGAACTATATATATATATAATTAGTGGTACCTCCAATATATATTTTGAGTTGACTAAGTTACTATTTGTCTTCTTCTTGTTGAAGATGATCATTTTGTTTTATCCTTATATAAAAATCATATTTTTTTTTTTTTTTTTTGTGACTTTGAAAAGGTAATGTCGACTCGTGTTGTAGCGAAGGGGGGGGGGGGGGGATCAAATAAATGATGTCACTCAAATCACTATAGGAAAATACCATGGAAATGACCCCTAGTATCCATATTTCCATGGTTCAGATTATGTACACAATTTTTTCTTACAGGACCTGTGTATGTACATGAACTTTATTCACAGGAACATCTATAATTTCTCAAAATTTAATTTTTTCAATTAGATCTATAACTGAAATTCCATTTCTGTGTCCATATCATCCATAAAATTTGTGCCAATATTCATGATATTATATTATCACATTTTTATGATCAAGTACATCTTTGTCAATCAAGTTTCCATCAAGAACAACACATTAGCCATAATGCTAACATATAATACAAAATACATGAATGTAATTTTTATTTCTCTTCCAAACCTCATAAAAGCCAAAGTTTTTTAGTGCTGATTAGCCAAAGGTATTTGGAATAATCTGAATGATATCTACTCAAATAATAATGCAGTTCAAGAAGAAAAATGATGATGATGATTATGATTCCAATGAAGCAAATTAGGAAGATGAAGGAATAGTAGATTTGGATGTAAAATTGATCAGTTCCTTATGTGATCTTAACATATAAAGAAAGTGAATGTAGGTACTTGAAGAATAATTTTCCCTTCTAAGACTTCAATTACAAGAAGCTTAGAAAAAAGAGAAAAACCTGACAAGTCAATTAGAGGAATCTGGTCAAAGGTACGTAGTTGATGTTGGTAAAAAGAAAACTTCACTTCATGCATCTTTAGAAAAAATAAATAGGCTCAAAAAGGAAAATGAAAGGCAGAAAGAAAATATGCAAGGTATTAACAGAGTAAGAAAAAAGGTCACTCTTCTAAATATGGAAGTAGAGGAGGTATAAGAAATAAGAAAATTATTTAAAAGTCAGTTTCTAGAATATATTTCTGAAAATAAAAAATAAAATGACTCTACTCTAACTGAATTAGACAAGGTCAGGAAAGAGAAATTGTTGGATGAAGAAAGCAAGAATAATGAAATTTTTCAGTTAAAGATGAATGTAAAATCAACAGGTAAAGATCAATGTGATGAAGGCACAAGCTCCAAGTCCCCAGAGAGCAATATCGATGAAAATATTTATAGCAGGATCCCTCAGAGGAAAAATCAAAATGAAGTACAAAAGAAGGTTAAAATTGTTGCAGCTCTAAGAAAAAATGTTGAAGTATTGAAGGATAAGGATCAACAAAAAGTTTTAACTCCTCTAAGAAATAATGTCTACAAAATTTCATCAAGACCATACATCTCATCCTCC